>SJYW01007653.1:1052767-1073722 GCA_006410735.1 Raphicerus campestris
ATATTAACTAAAGTCTGTAGTTTACATTAGGACTCACTTTTTGTGTTATTTACCCTGTGCATTTTGACTGCTATAAAGTGTCATGAATCCACGCCCTAACTAATTTTTTGGTTCACTTTATTTCACTGGAGATAAGAGTTACAATGGATGTCTACAGCAGTCTGAAAAGAAACTCCAAATGAAGCAAGAATGTCTTTTTTTTTTTTTTAAATGGGAAGAAAGCATTCCTCCAAAAATCCTTGTGGTTACATATTGCCGCCCTGGCTCCCGCTTACCTGTTTTGTAAATCGAAGTGTGGCTGGCAGTTTAGGTAGCTGTGTTTAAAGACCCAGAGACAGGAGGTGTTCCCTGGGGCAGAGACCAGCACTTGCAGTGTGATGGACGCAGCCGCGTCCACGTGCACCGTGGCTGCTTCATAGATGGTCTCTGTGCCCTCGGGCCTCAAGGCACACGCCAGGTCTTCCCGGGATTCTGATGCCTACGACATCAATGAAACAACGTGAATTTACTACAAGGGCAGGTTTAATAACTCTTCCTTTTAGCTGGAAACATTACCAAATACATACATGTTGAAATCTGCATATAACACCCAAGCGCATCATAACCCATGGAGGACATATCACTGACTAAAGTTCACATTAGTTATAATTCTCTAAGGAAAAGACAGATAATTCTAGGCCGCATTTCTAACAATGCTTTATAGACTGTTATAGATTGAACTGGAGAAGGCAATGGCACCCCACTCCAGTACTCTTGCCTGGAAAATCCCATGGACGGAGGAGCCTGGTAGGCTGCAGTCCATGGGGTCGCTTAGGGCTGGACACGACTGAACAACTTCACTTTCACTTTTCACTTTCATGCATTGGAGAAGGAAATGACAACCCATTTCCTATAGTGTTCTTGCCTGGAGGATCCCAGGGATGGGGGAGCCTGGTGGGCTGCCATCTATGGGGTCACACAGAATCAGACACGACTGAAGCGACTTAGCAGTGGCAGCAGCAGCGGCAGCATAGATTGAATTGTGCCACCCCCCAAATTCAGAAAAGGGCGGCAGAGGATGAGATGTTTGGATAGCATCACCGACTCAATGAACATGAGTTTGCCCATGCTCCAGGAGATGATGAAGGACAGGGGAGCCTGGTGTGCTGCAGTCCATGGGGTCACAAAGAGTTAGACACAACTGAGCCACTAAACAACAACAACAGGAAGAAATAGCCAAACAAAGTGAAATGTGATGTGCCTGATAAACAGAAGTGCACCACTTTGGAAGGTGCATTTAAGTGCTCTGGACCTTCAGAGCAGGGAGAACTGACTTCCAGGCGGGGACAGTGGGGGTAGAGATGCTCCACTGGAGTGTAGCAACTGAGCTGGATCTTAAAAGATGGACACAGAATAAAGTAAAGCGAGAACAACAGCAACAAAGCCCTGACATGCTAGGAGAAAATACTTGCTATGCATTTGACAAATAAAGGAAATAAAGTGCTAATACCCCTAATATGTAAAGAATTTTTTTAACATTGAGAGACACAGAAGCAAAAACACGATAGAAAAAAGGGAAAAAGAAATAGACAATTCACAAAAACGTTATAAAGAATGGCTCTTGAACACATGACGAAATGTTCAAATTCACATATGATCTGAAGCACTCAAACAACATTGAGATAGCACTTATCTCTCACACTAGCAAAATTTTGTTGGTGAGGCTATAAGGAAATATCCACTCTCATACGTTGCTGGAGAAAAGCAAACTGGTGCACCCTCCTGGGGCGGGGAGGGGGTCTGGAATTCATCAACACCTAATAGAACTATTATATATTTCACCCTCTCAGCTAGCAATCCCATTTTGAGGACTATACGTCCAACAATTGATTGAACATCATTTATAATTGCAAAATATTAGAAACCACCTAAGTGCTTGCACATAGAAAAGCTCTTAAGCGCTCATACACAGCAGAGTGACGGAATAAATTATGGTCCATCCACACAATCGAGGACACGCAGTTATAGAGAAGGATGAGGACAAGCTCCATGAACTGATTTGCAGTGATTTCCTGGACAGATGCTAAGTGAAGAAAGCTGGGTTCAAAATGTTTCTACTTTCAGTTACACTATCCTTTGGGTAACAAGGAAGGCGACTAAGACAATACACATGTATCTGCTCATTTGTGCACAAGAAATACAGGACTAATATAAAAAACTTAAGGGACTGGCTCAGTACAGGAGATAGATGGGGAAAGGAGGAAACTTGGAAATAGGGATGAAGAAGGCACGACACTTCTCTGAGTATGTCTTTTATCACATAGCTTTAGCTTTCAGGACCATAATCATGTTTCAGATATTCACAAAATAAATCATTAACATCAACCAGGATATGGGGGAATTCAAAATGGAATGCAAACCAAGTGGACTTAACTGCATCACAAATAACTAACATAATCAGAGTGAAGGGATTGGGAAAGAAAGGAACAAACGTAAGTAACTTGGGAAAAGAATGCTTTGGATGGTATGAGGTTAAAGACAAAAAGAATTGCACACAAGTGCTGTATTCCCAGGCGCTTCCCAGGGTGGCACTAGTGGTAAAGAACCTGCCTGCCAATGCAGGAGATGTTAGAGACATGGGTTCAGTCCCCGGGTCAGGAAGATCCCCTGGAAAAGACCAGGGCAACCCACTCCAATATTCTTGCCTGGAGCATCCCATGGACAGAGAAGCCTGGCGGGCTACAGTCCATAGCGTCGCTAAGAGTTGGACACAACTGAAGAGACTTAGCACACACGCACTGTATTCTAGTTGGTAAATCTTTTTCTCACTGGGATGTGGGTTAGCGATTCTGACACACCAGCGCGTCCATGCTAAGCTGCCTCAGTCACGTCCTACTCTTTGCGACCCCAGCGACTGTAGTCCACCAGGCTACAGACTCTGTCCACGGGATTCTCCAGGCAAGAACACTAGACTGGGCTGCCATTGACACCAGAGATGAATATTATTATTGAATGATAATAAAGTAAATTATGTTAGATAATGAAAGCCAGGGGTCTTACTGTCAGAGAGAGAAGTACAACTGAGGAAAGGAAAGAGAGAAAGGTAGAATGAACCCTTTGGTGCTGAATTGAATTCACAGTTATCAGCATGCACTCATGGTGATAAATAGATAGAGATGATAAAGAGATAAATATAGTGTGTATGGATGGGGGGGGGCAGGTAGTATAGAAGCATTTTATCCTACCTGTGTCTGCCAAGAAGACCTAGAAGCAACAATGCTCAGGAGCAATAAGCACACTCAGCTCTCAGATCTTGGTTTCTAAATACTATTCTCCATAAAACCAATGCTTCTTGGAGAAGTGGTTAGTTCCAGGGCCAACACAGGAAAAATACAAGATGAGTCTGAACTATGCTGTAATGCCAAAAAGAAAGGGTGTGCTTCAAAAATTATGGGGACATGTTGAAAAGACACAGGAACCAAGCTGAAGTAGCTCCCAATGACCAAAGCTAGAAACATTTGGGCCACAGAATAAAGTGTTAGTTTGGGGCTATTATCCATGCAATAAAATAAGTATCTATAAGTCTAGACTGATTAAATAAATAACATGGAGAGAAGAGACAGCTCTTCCTTGCAGAAGAATTCCAGTTATGAACAAGTTAGGGATTGTTCCCTAATTCCAGTTAGGGAATTGTTCCCTAATTCTAGTTAGGGAACAGGGGGCAAAGAAGCCCATCATTAGGAAAACATCACAGTAATAATGGTTATAGGCAAGATCCACCAGTGGACGCTAAAATCAGTGGGTGAAAAACGGAGGAGAAACAGAATATTTGTATCTCCCTCTCAATTCTTTTTAACTACAAAGGAAAAATAGTAGCCTTGTAGGGGAGAAACTTAGGACACACCACCATAATCTTCAAACAGAAATGATAAAGATGGGAAATCTCAGATTTGAAATAACAATTAAGTGAACTGTGGAAACAGTAAAATAATCCTGTTTTGATTCCAGGCTATATTGTGATACAGCTCAGGATTAGAGCTGCCTTGGCCAGCTTTGACAACTAAAGAGTGCTTGGTTCTTCAAAAAACCTGTGAACTATAAGAGTTTTAGAAAGATGTCTCATCTGAGAACCGTGAACTATGGAAGAAATCAAAACTGCTTTTGAGAAAAGCCACTGACACCCTAATAATCCATCTTACATCAAAGTAGGAAAATACCCAGAAGGAGCGGCTTCAGCTTCAGAAAGGTGAAAGTTGAGTTTTGCCAAGGTTAGGATGGTTGCTTGATGTGGTTTAGGAACTACTAGGTCTTAATACAATCCTAATATTGCTTAAGAATACAATTTATCCTACATAGAAAAGATAATACAGAGCTTAATACTAGGAACCAAGACCAATCATCATGGATTTTTTTTTTAAAAGATCGTGATTTATAAGAAAGCAGTTAAATGCATGCAGGTATTTTCTCACATTGAAAAGACACTAAAAGTTTAAAACATCACAGCAAATAATAGTAACATTTTTTCTTGTCTGCACTAAAATATCATGTACGCCAAATGTTTTAATTATTAACAAGCCAATGTGTTAATGACACCAATATCTGTTAAAAATTTAAACCCAAATAAATAAGTAAATAAACAAGCAAACTATGCTTTCATGCTATATGTACTCTATAAAAGAAAACAGAGTAACTACAGCTTTGTATGAATCCTTAACTAGATAAAAACCATAGAATTGGTTAGTTTATGTTCACTTTTTATTGTATATAGACTTCTAATATTTTCAGTTTCTTGATCATTTAAGCTTCCTTCATTTGAGTAAACACCTAGGCTATGTTAGCTCAGTAGCATTAAGAAGAGTAATGAAAAACAAGGGTGGNCCACTCCAATATTCTTGCCTGGAGCATCCCATGGACAGAGAAGCCTGGCGGGCTACAGTCCATAGCGTCGCTAAGAGTTGGACACAACTGAAGAGACTTAGCACACACGCACTGTATTCTAGTTGGTAAATCTTTTTCTCACTGGGATGTGGGTTAGCGATTCTGACACACCAGCGCGTCCATGCTAAGCTGCCTCAATCACGTCCTACTCTTTGCGACCCCAGCGACTGTAGTCCACCAGGCTACAGACTCTGTCCACGGGATTCTCCAGGCAAGAACACTAGACTGGGCTGCCATTGACACCAGAGATGAATATTATTATTGAATGATAATAAAGTAAATTATGTTAGATAATGAAAGCCAGGGGTCTTACTGTCAGAGAGAGAAGTACAACTGAGGAAAGGAAAGAGAGAAAGGTAGAATGAACCCTTTGGTGCTGAATTGAATTCACAGTTATCAGCATGCACTCATGGTGATAAATAGATAGAGATGATAAAGAGATAAATATAGTGTGTATGGATGGGGGGGGGCAGGTAGTATAGAAGCATTTTATCCTACCTGTGTCTGCCAAGAAGACCTAGAAGCAACAATGCTCAGGAGCAATAAGCACACTCAGCTCTCAGATCTTGGTTTCTAAATACTATTCTCCATAAAACCAATGCTTCTTGGAGAAGTGGTTAGTTCCAGGGCCAACACAGGAAAAATACAAGATGAGTCTGAACTATGCTGTAATGCCAAAAAGAAAGGGTGTGCTTCAAAAATTATGGGGACATGTTGAAAAGACACAGGAACCAAGCTGAAGTAGCTCCCAATGACCAAAGCTAGAAACATTTGGGCCACAGAATAAAGTGTTAGTTTGGGGCTATTATCCATGCAATAAAATAAGTATCTATAAGTCTAGACTGATTAAATAAATAACATGGAGAGAAGAGACAGCTCTTCCTTGCAGAAGAATTCCAGTTAGGAACAAGTTAGGGATTGTTCCCTAATTCCAGTTAGGGAATTGTTCCCTAATTCTAGTTAGGGAACAGGGGGCAAAGAAGCCCATCATTAGGAAAACATCACAGTAATAATGGTTATAGGCAAGATCCACCAGTGGACGCTAAAATCAGTGGGTGAAAAACGGAGGAGAAACAGAATATTTGTATCTCCCTCTCAATTCTTTTTAACTACAAAGGAAAAATAGTAGCCTTGTAGGGGAGAAACTTAGGACACACCACCATAATCTTCA
Organism: Raphicerus campestris; assembly: GCA_006410735.1. Taxonomy (NCBI): domain Eukaryota; kingdom Metazoa; phylum Chordata; class Mammalia; order Artiodactyla; family Bovidae; genus Raphicerus; species Raphicerus campestris. The sequence goes on from SJYW01007653.1 coordinate 1,058,856, forward strand.
AACAGAAATGATAAAGATGGGAAATCTCAGATTTGAAATAACAATTAAGTGAACTGTGGAAACAGTAAAATAATCCTGTTTTGATTCTAGGCTATATTGTGATACAGCTCAGGATTAGAGCTGCCTTGGCCAGCTTTGACAACTAAAGAGTGCTTGGTTCTTCAAAAAACCTGTGAACTATAAGAGTTTTAGAAAGATGTCTCATCTGAGAACCGTGAACTATGGAAGAAATCAAAACTGCTTTTGAGAAAAGCCACTGACACCCTAATAATCCATCTTACATCAAAGTAGGAAAATACCCAGAAGGAGCGGCTTCAGCTTCAGAAAGGTGAAAGTTGAGTTTTGCCAAGGTTAGGATGGTTGCTTGATGTGGTTTAGGAACTACTAGGTCTTAATACAATCCTAATATTGCTTAAGAATACAATTTATCCTACATAGAAAAGATAATACAGAGCTTAATACTAGGAACCAAGACCAATCATCATGGATTTTTTTTTAAAAGATCGTGATTTATAAGAAAGCAGTTAAATGCATGCAGGTATTTTCTCACATTGAAAAGACACTAAAAGTTTAAAACATCACAGCAAATAATAGTAACATTTTTTCTTGTCTGCACTAAAATATCATGTACGCCAAATGTTTTAATTATTAACAAGCCAATGTGTTAATGACACCAATATCTGTTAAAAATTTAAACCCAAATAAATAAGTAAATAAACAAGCAAACTATGCTTTCATGCTATATGTACTCTATAAAAGAAAACAGAGTAACTACAGCTTTGTATGAATCCTTAACTGGATAAAAACCATAGAATTGGTTAATTTATGTTCACTTTTTATTGTATATAGACTTCTAATATTTTCAGTTTCTTGATCATTTAAGCTTCCTTCATTTGAGTAAACACCTAGGCTATGTTAGCTCAGTAGCATTAAGAAGAGTAATGAAAAACAAGGGTGGAACTTGACGGAGTCAGAGCCAGTTTATGGAGTGATATGCACGTCGGTTGAAGTCATGAGAAGACCAAGCCAGGCTGTAAAGAATGTAGCTATGCTTCAAGAAGAATAGTCTGGGGGCCTCCCTGGTGGCTCAGGGGTACAGAATCCACCTACCAAAGGAGGGGACACGGGTTCGATCCCTGGGTGGGGAAGATCCCACATGCCTTGGGACAACTAGGCCTGTGTGCCACAACTGTTGAGCCTGTGCTCTGGAACCTGGGAACTGCGAGTACTGAGGCTGTGTGCCACAGCTGCTGAGGCCCGCGCGTCCTAGAGCCTGTGTTCGCAAGGGAAGCCTGAGCCCACCATCTAGAGTAGCCCCAGATCTCTGAACCAGAGAAAGCACATGCAAAGCAACAGAGACTCAGTGCAGCCCAAAATTAACCAAGAGAAAAAAAAAGTCCAGCAGCCCTATCTGAGCTGAACCCTAGAAGGAAGAAGCCACTTACAATATTATTGTAACTATGAGGGCTGGAATTAGGGAAGTGGCAAGGAGACTGGACTGAGGAGCATGGTGGGCTGCAGTCCGTGGGGTCGCTAAGAGTCGGACACGACTGAGCGACTTCACTTTCACTTTTCACTTTCATGCATTGGAGAAGGAAATGGCAACCTACTCCAGTGTTCTTGCCTGGAGAATCCCAGGGACGGGGGAGCCTGGTGGGCTGCCGTCTCTGGGGTCACACAGAGTCAGACACGACTGAAGCGACTTAGCAGCAGCAAGGAGACTGGAGAATATGAGGTGGTTAAATGAGAACTAGGAAAGAAGGAAATTGATAAGTCTTGGTAACTGACCAAATGTGAGGGCAGAGAAAGGAAGCAGTCCAAAGTGAGGGTGAGCTTTCAAGCTTAGGATCTAGACCGGGCTGTAAACAGAAATCCATTAAAGCAAGATGTTTGGGGANGAGGGCAGAGAAAGGAAGCAGTCCAAAGTGAGGGTGAGCTTTCAAGCTTAGGATCTAGACCGGGCTGTAAACAGAAATCCATTAAAGCAAGATGTTTGGGGAAATAGAAATGAAGTAAATTATATAGGTGGGTCTTAATAAGCAAATGGAAAAAATCTATTTATGTAAACCCAGGAGGCAGTTGGAAATTTAGAGATTCAGGGCTTGAGAGAGAAGCCTGGCTTTATTTTAAGGAGAAAAGGAAATCTTTGTTTCTTATTCATTCTGAGTATCACTGTCCATCCAGAATCTAAGCCCGAAGAGAATGTGACTCTTGTTGGGATGGAGTCCCAGATAAGAACAAGGAGAGATGCTCATCAGTACCCCATATGAGTGCATAGTTACTTAAATCTGTAAAAAGAAAAGCTCATAAGCCATAGCAGGTCTCAATAGCTTACAAAGTACAGTCTCCAGAGAAAATAGCTAAAATTGTCATTTTACTATTACTTTACCATGGGATTCGACGATGATGTTCCCATTGATGAATCATTGTTTCCATGGTTGATTAAAACACACTTGACCTCAGGCAGATCTTGATTTGTAATAGTCTGGAATATCATTGCAGAAAAAACAACTGTGAAAGCAAACAAAGGCAGTGATGTTGATACATGCACACCTTAAAAAGAAAATATGTATTCATCTTACAATAAAACAAAATGTAATCAAGGGAAAGCGGCCAACAGGAAAGCATGCAGGAAGTATAATTTCACAAAAGGCAAGTCTTACTATCAATCTTGAGCAGAGGTCCTTAGAGCAGTGTTTTCCAAGGGAACATTCTTGGGTGATGGAAATATTCCTTATCTGTGCTGTTCAACAGGGTGGTCTTTAGCTGCATTTAGCATTAAGCATTTGAAGTGAGGGAGTGCAGCTGAGGACTGGTTATTTGTATACAAGTCATTTTTTTCTTCTTTATGGTTTCCTGGTGCATATACAAGTTACGTTTACGGTACAGTGTAGCCTTTTAAGGGTGCCACAGCATTATACCCAAGAATACAAGGTGTTCAGTTCAGTTCAGTCGCTCAGTCGTGTCTGACTCTTTTTGACCCCATGAATCGCAGCACGCCAGGCCTCCCTGTCCATCACCAACTCCTGGAGTTCACTCAGATTCATGTCCATCGAGTCTGTGATGCCATCCAGCCNAGAGTGAGCGTATGATCCTGCAATCCTATTCCTGGGCATATATCTGGACAAAATGATAATTCAAAAAGAAACATTCACCCTAATGTTCATAGCAGCACCATTTACAATAGCCAAGACACATAAGCAACCTAAATGCCCGTCAACAGAGGAACGGATAAAGATGAAGTATACATGTACAATGGAATATTACTCAGCCATAAAAAGAATGAAATAACGCCATTTGCAGCAACATGGATGGACCTAGGGATTATCATACTAAGTGAAGTATGAGACAGAGGGAGACAAATATCACACAACATNATAAAGATGAAGTATACATGTACAATGGAATATTACTCAGCCATAAAAAGAATGAAATAACGCCATTTGCAGCAACATGGATGGACCTAGGGATTATCATACTAAGTGAAGTATGAGACAGAGGGAGACAAATATCACACAACATCACTTACATGTGGAATCTACAAAATGATGCAAATGAACTTATTTACAAAACAGATTCAGACATAGAAAACAAACTATCCTTACCAAAGGTGAAGGCTGGGGTAGGGATAAAAGGAGCTTGGGATTAACAGATACACACTACTATATATAACGGAGAAAAACAACAAGGCTCTATTGCATAGTAGAGGGAACTATATTCATTGTCTTATAATAACCTATAGTGGAAAAAATCTGAAAAAGAATATGTATATACATATATGTATAACTGAACTGCTTTGCTGTTCACTAGAAACTACTACAGCATTGTAAAACAACCATACTTCAATAAAAGTTTTGTTTGTTTGTTTTGAAATAGGCCTCTTTAAGGAAAAGACTGGGAGAAGGCTGTTTCTGTCTGTTGCCTCAGCACTGAGCCTGGGGGTATAGTCACAAAGAGTCTTTGCAAACCCTTTACAAACTGATTCTTTGTTTGCTAGGGTCTCTTGGACCCAAGTCCCATTGGCTTTCAGAGTCAGGTGTTTCAGGAGCCGGTTACCTGCTGTGATAACTCCGAACTTCAGCAAGTCATTTGACCTCTTTGGGTCCCACTTTCCTCATTTGGTAAAAGAGGGCAGTAGACCCATGTGGTATAATAAATATACTTGGCCTTAGATCAAAATGTATTTGGTCTTTCCCAGCACCACGCATGCGTGCTCAGTCGTGTCTGACTCTTTGTGACCCCATAGACTGTAGCCCCCGGGGATCCTCTGTCCATGGGATTCTTCAGGCAAGAATACTGGAATGGGTTGCCGTTTCCACCTCTGGGGGATCTTTCCAACCCGGGGACGGAACCTGCGTCTGCTATGTTGGCAGGCGGGTTCTTTACCACTGAGCCACCTGGGAAGCACTATTTCCCAGCACAAAGCTCCTAAAATCCTTGGAATTTCCTGAGCAACAGGGGTGTCTGTTGTTACTCACAATGAGCCCCTTCTGGGCACTCCAGAGTTTATGCTAACAAGGTGACTTAGGGTGGGGTGCCTCTGCAGCCCCAGGAGTGGCAGGGGGTTGTCCCAAGAAAGATCCAGAGGTTGGAGGGGTGACCTGTGGACAAACAGGGAGGGGAGTGTGGTAACTAAACTCTATAACAATTCTTGAACTGAGAGATCTGGTGAGCTTCCAGGCTGGTGAACTGGATGACATTCCGAGCCCTCCTGACACCCCTTGCCTTGCCCTCTGTATCTCTTCCACCTGGCTATCCTGGAGTTATATCCTTTCATCATAAACCGGTAATCTAGTAAGCAGATTGTTTTTCTGAATTCTGTGAGCTGTTCCAGCAAAGTCATCAAAGTCAAGGAGGGGGTCCTGGGAACCTCTGACTTACAGCCTGTGCTGGACTTGACACTGACATCTGACAGGGGCCAAGAGGGCTCTGAGCCCTTTACCTGTGGGATCTGACACTATCTCTGGGGAGAGAGTGTCAGAATTGAGTTAAACCGTAGGACATCCAATTGGTGCCCAAGAACTGCTTGGTGTGGGGAACTCTCCCACCCCATATACATGGCAGCCAGCAGAGCCAGGAGTGGTCAGTGTGAGCCCAGGGAAGGAGACTCGTGTGCTCTTCCTTGCACCTGGGATACTTTCATCGCTGTCATCCTCGCCAGTCTCTGCTCTTTCTCATGATTTTAATAAACGACAGTCCATTTGCTCAGGAGTTCCACATCCATACCTCCTATGTGTATGGCTATATATCTGGGTGGCCCCCAGGGACCTTACACTCAGACTGAACCCCCCCTTTCCTTCCGCCCCCTACCCCCTCCTCTGTTAGCGCCAGCACACCCACTGTCCCCAAAGCCAGAAGTCACTTTCAACTCCTCCCTCTCCCCCACTTCTCATCATCCAGGCAGCTGCCAAGCCGTGACATTTTGACCTCCGGATAATCCCCATATCACTGCATGACCCTGCCTCTCTACCACCACTGCCCCTACTCCAATCCTTGTCGCGTCTGGCCCGGACGACTGCCAACTGCTTTCTCGCTGAGCTCTCTGCCATGTCCTGTCTGCTTGACGTCCATCCTCGACACAGACCCCAAAACTGTTCTTTGGAATACATGTCAGTGCTCCGACATGCTCTCACTCCTCGCCTTCAAACCCCTAAACAGCACTGCTCCTCACCCTTTCTTGAGTCACAGACCACACTAAAAAATCTGATGAAAGCAATTAACCCTCACACACACACTATACACACACACATTATACACACACACTCACACACACACAATATACACATACATTCATACACATAACACACCAACACACACACACACAACCACAATACACACACACACGATATACATACACATACACACAAACACAAATATACACACAAACACACAATACACACAGAGACATACACATAGTATACACACACACAAACAATATATACACACATACACACAATACACAGAGACACACACACACATACATAATATACACACAGAAACACACATACATGATATATACACACATACACACACAAACATACACATACACACACAATACACACATATACACACATACATGCAATACACACACACACACACACACCCTAAAGGACACAATGGACCCCCTGAATTCCCTCCAGAGACTCTTGGGGCACAGGAGAACATCCAAGTCCTTTACCACATCACTAAAACACTCCTTATACATCACATCTGAGCCTCTGGAAGCTACCCATTGAACAGGCTTCATTTTCTGAGTGGACAGCTTCTTAGACGACAATTCCCTGATCCTGGGGGCCTTTTACCTTGGCCCTCATCAACTCAGGATGGAATTACAGAGTCCATCTGCTCCGTGAATCTGACCTCTCTACTGTTCTCTTCACTGTCCTGTTTGCCTGGAAAGTCCTTATTCTCCCCTTCCCCTGTCAAGTCTTACCTTTCTTTTATTTATTTACTTGTCTGTGCCATATCTTAGTTGGAGCATGTGAAGAGTTAATTGTGGCATGTAGAATCTAGTTCCCCGACCTAGGATTAAACCCGGGGCCTCTGAATTGGGAGCACTAAATCTCAGTCACTGGACCACTAGGGAAGCACCTGTCTTAAATTTCTAATCAAGATTTGACATCACCTCTTCTGGGAAGCCTTGCTTGATTTTCTCAGTCTGTGTTGGAGGCTTAACCTCGGTCCTTATTTCTAAAATTACACTGCAGTTTTCTTTTACATGCTTACCTGGTGCCACCAACACCCCCAACATTAGACTATGAGCAGGAATCTGAACTATGTGGCACCTGGCTGGCCCACATGGTGCTCCCAAGGGTCTTAGAAGGCAAGGAGAGAAACCACGTAACTAAATCCTGATGATTCCTTCCAACTTGAGGCATCTCTCTTTCTGCGAAGCACCTGTCTGACACGGGATGAAGCTGCACTCTACAGGTATTATCTGATGAAGCGGTAAGATATTGCTTATCTCCCTTTCACAAATGAGGAGCTTAAGTGCAGAGACATTCCTGGCCAAAATAAAGAACTCAGGTTTTCTGACTGTGTTGCTCACCCTAACATATTCAACTGCATCACCTCCAAGAACAGAATCCCTACCATTAGGAACATTATAACTCGAATAGCAAGGCAGCAGCAGACTGAGTTCAATGGGTATGTAACAGTCAAAACACACTGGTTTCCGGCTTCTCTGGGAACTCGGTGGTCAAGAATCTGCAGGAGACAGGGGTTCAATCCCTAATCTGGGAAGAACCCACATGTGGAGGAGCAGCTAAGACCGTGAGCAGCTAAGACTGTGCTCCACTGAGCACTGAGTCTGTGCCCTAGAGCCCGGGAGCCACAGTTACTGAGCCCACTGCCATGAGCACTGAGACACAAGCGCCAAGGGTCCGTGCTTTAAAACAGAAGCCATGGTGATGAGAAGCCTGCGCACACTCAACTGGAGAGTAGCTGCAACTAAAGGGAAAAAGCCCGAGCAGCAAGGAAGATCCAGCACAGCCAAAAAAATAAACCAAAGTTTTAGAAAACATAATGGTTTAAAGAATAATGACAATATCCTGTTTTAAAGTAGGCTGCAAATAATTTTATGGCAGATTCTTGGCTACCAATGGACTTACGACGACAGCAGTGAAAAAATACTTTTACTGTTTAACCTAAAAAAATAATAATGGTTCCTCTTTTGGATCTTATGCAATTCCTCTAGCCACAAAAGAACAGTGTGTGTGTACTTTATATTATTTTTAAATTTCCTCTACATGTGTTGGGACCCATCGAACAGAATTGCGTGATTCCAGCTAACGATCATCAGAGAGTTCTACAAAAGCTGTTATCACTTGAAGTCTTAAGGATGATCTAGCCATAGACATAATTCAATCACATATACGTAAATTTCACTGACCCCCAAACAACAGAAAAACCTTCAGCCATAAAACTATGGCTGAAGATAAAGCTAAGACTTTTTTGGAAATCAATATTTGAAAAATAATGAGATCACAAAATCATCTTGATGAAAACCAAAAGCTTTATTCAGTCTTGTGAAACTCACAAGACTTTGCTATTTTGAATAGCAAAGGGTACAACATCATGGCAAGAACAAGCTAAGCAAATTAAAAATGAGGCCAAGCTAGTTTCCAGCCCCTCAATTTCCCTCCCCCAAGTTCTTATTCCTCTCCTCTTCAAGGTCCTTTTCAAAATCAAAGAACAATGATAAAATACAATACTTTTGAGATTATTTGTTGTTGTTGTTTTTAAACCAAATCAGAATCTTGACCCAAAGATTAAGGCAATATCTGGTGGCTATTTGAAGATTCAGAGAAATCACAATCTTGAACACTGACAAGGGCTCTTGTCACATCGCTTCCTGAGTTTCATTAGAGGATGAAAAAGATGAGGGGAATAAAAGGAATTGCAGAGAAAGTCATGAAGCTGAGCCATCCTGTGGGCTTCTCAATCGAGCAGGGATGCTCTCTGGGGAGGAAAATGCAGCCAACAAATTTGTTCAAAGAACCATTTGGAAAATTGCTTCTTCCTAGAATCTTAAAAAAAAATAAATGGCCATATTTCATTCTGGAACAGTCCATTTTTAAAATTTCAAGTGGAAGAGTCATTTCATTCCCACAACCATTAAATCCAGTAATATCCATGTTTAGGTAGTCTTAGGCAATGAAATGGAGAAGGCAATGGGACCCCATTCCAGTACGCTTGCCTGGAAAATCCCATGGATGGAGGAGCCTGGTAGGCTGCAGCCCATGGGGTCTCGAAGAGTCATGCATCGGAGAAGGAGATGGCAACCCACTCCAGTGTTCTTGCCTGGAGAATCCCAGGGATGGGGGAGCCTGGTGGGCTGCTGTCTGTGGGGTCGCACACAGTCTGACACGACTGAAGTGACTTAGTGGCAGCGGGAGCAGGCAATGAATATCTTGGGATTCGTGCTATTTTTCTTCTATAGATATCTATGGATTATGACAACTGTATTGGAAGTTTTAAATAACTGAAAGCAAACTTTGTGCTGAAATGTTTTCTTGGAGAAAGGCGATGAGCATGCATTTTAAAAATAGAATTGAATTAACTATTTATATGTAAGTTCCCCCATCCCCATCTTTTACATCTTTGTACCCTCATGGTGCCTAGCACTGAAATAGGTGTTCAATAAAAGTTTGTCAAATAAACTTCTTTTTCTTCTTCATGCAGGCTCCCTCTTCATCTCCACCCCCGCCCCAGAATATAAATGTCTTCCTTTCCCATACTTAAGATCTCATTACCTGACTGTTCTTCAGTTAAACAACAGGTAACTTCAACAAGAACGAAATCTTTACTGATAACTAAAGGGTTAATGAAAGTGCCTTTTTAATGATAAAAAGTGGAGCCAAGTAGTTAATAATGAAACCTAAGAGGATAATTTTCTATAGATCCATTCAAAGTAACCAAGAAGAAACTAACAGCCAGTCTAAACTTGTAGGATGGCATGGATTAGAATGAGGCTTTTAGGATGAAAGGGAATCTTAACACCAGGTCATCAGGTTTCCCCATCCAATCCAAACTTTACCGAGCATCCCTTCCGTCTCCCTCCTTCTGAGTTGGTCCCCCTTAGGCTACCAGGTCACAGGCAAACAAAGTAAGATAAGCAGCAAGATCAAAGGATGTCAACTAAATGTGGAAGTCAAAGCTCTGAATATGAATTTTCCAACACTAATGAGAGAAACAGTTATCACAGTTACTGAGATCCTGAAATCTTCCTCCTAGCTATGATCAGTACAGAATGCAATTAGAGCCATGAAGAGTCTGTGTCCATTCTTTAAGCACTACTTAGAAAACCTCATCATTCTTCTTGAAATGTAGAGCTTACAGNACACACACACACACACACACACCCTAAAGGACACAATGGACCCCCTGAATTCCCTCCAGAGACTCTTGGGGCACAGGAGAACATCCAAGTCCTTCACCACATCACTAAAACACTCCTTATACATCACATCTGAGCCTCTGGAAGCTACCCATTGAACAGGCTTCATTTTCTGAGTGGACAGCTTCTTAGACGACAATTCCCTGATCCTGGGGGCCTTTTACCTTGGCCTCACCAACTCAGGATGGAATTACAGAGTCCATCTGCTCCGTGAATCTGACCTCTCTACTGTTCTCTTCACTGTCCTGTTTGCCTGGAAAGTCCTTATTCTCCCCTTCCCCTGTCAAGTCTTACCTTTCTTTTATTTATTTACTTGTCTGTGCCATATCTTAGTTGGAGCATGTGAAGAGTTAATTGTGGCATGTAGAATCTAGTTCCCCGACCTAGGATTAAACCCGGGGCCTCTGAATTGGGAGCACTAAATCTCAGTCACTGGACCACTAGGGAAGCACCTGTCTTAAATTTCTAATCAAGATTTGACATCACCTCTTCTGGGAAGCCTTGCTTGATTTTCTCAGTCTGTGTTGGAGGCTTAACCTCGGTCCTTATTTCTAAAATTACACTGCAGTTTTCCTTTTACATGCTTACCTGGTGCCACCAACACCCCCAACATTAGACTATGAGCAGGAATCTGAACTATGTGGCACTGGCTGGCCCACATGGTGCTCCCAAGGGTCTTAGAAGGCAAGGAGAGAAACCACGTAACTAAATCCTGATGATTCCTTCCAACTTGAGGCATCTCTCTTTCTGCGAAGCACCTGTCTGACACGGGATGAAGCTGCACTCTACAGGTATTATCTGATGAAGCGGTAAGATATTGCTTATCTCCCTTTCACAAATGAGGAGCTTAAGTGCAGAGACATTCCTGGCCAAAATAAAGAACTCAGGTTTTCTGACTGTGTTGCTCACCCTAACATATTCAACTGCATCACCTCCAAGAACAGAATCCCTACCATTAGGAACATTATAACTCGAATAGCAAGGCAGCAGCAGACTGAGTTCAATGGGTATGTAACAGTCAAAACACACTGGTTTCCGGCTTCTCTGGGAACTCGGTGGTCAAGAATCTGCAGGAGACAGGGGTTCAATCCCTAATCTGGGAAGAACCCACATGTGGAGGAGCAGCTAAGACCGTGAGCAGCTAAGACCGTGCTCCACTGAGCACTGAGTCTGTGCCCTAGAGCCCGGGAGCCACAGTTACTGAGCCCACTGCCATGAGCACTGAGACACAAGCGCCAAGGGTCCGTGCTTTAAAACAGAAGCCATGGTGATGAGAAGCCTGCGCACGCTCAACTGGAGAGTAGCTGCAACTAAAGGGAAAAAGCCCGAGCAGCAAGGAAGATCCAGCACAGCCAAAAAAATAAACCAAAGTTTTAGAAAACATAATGGTTTAAAGAATAATGACAATATCCTGTTTTAAAGTAGGCTGCAAATAATTTTATGGCAGATTCTTGGCTACCAATGGACTTACGACGACAGCAGTGAAAAAATACTTTTACTGTTTAACCTAAAAAAATAATAATGGTTCCTCTTTTGGATCTTATGCAATTCCTCTAGCCACAAAAGAACAGTGTGTGTGTACTTTATATTATTTTTAAATTTCCTCTACATGTGTTGGGACCCATCGAACAGAATTGCGTGATTCCAGCTAACGATCATCAGAGAGTTCTACAAAAGCTGTTATCACTTGAAGTCTTAAGGATGATCTAGCCATAGACATAATTCAATCACATATACGTAAATTTCACTGACCCCCAAACAACAGAAAAACCTTCAGCCATAAAACTATGGCTGAAGATAAAGCTAAGACTTTTTTGGAAATCAATATTTGAAAAATAATGAGATCACAAAATCATCTTGATGAAAACCAAAAGCTTTATTCAGTCTTGTGAAACTCACAAGACTTTGCTATTTTGAATAGCAAAGGGTACAACATCATGGCAAGAACAAGCTAAGCAAATTAAAAATGAGGCCAAGCTAGTTTCCAGCCCCTCAATTTCCCTCCCCCAAGTTCTTATTCCTCTCCTCTTCAAGGTCCTTTTCAAAATCAAAGAACAATGATAAAATACAATACTTTTGAGATTATTTGTTGTTGTTGTTTTTAAACCAAATCAGAATCTTGACCCAAAGATTAAGGCAATATCTGGTGGCTATTTGAAGATTCAGAGAAATCACAATCTTGAACACTGACAAGGGCTCTTGTCACATCGCTTCCTGAGTTTCATTAGAGGATGAAAAAGATGAGGGGAATAAAAGGAATTGCAGAGAAAGTCATGAAGCTGAGCCATCCTGTGGGCTTCTCAATCGAGCAGGGATGCTCTCTGGGGAGGAAAATGCAGCCAACAAATTTGTTCAAAGAACCATTTGGAAAATTGCTTCTTCCTAGAATCTTAAAAAAAAATAAATGGCCATATTTCATTCTGGAACAGTCCATTTTTAAAATTTCAAGTGGAAGAGTCATTTCATTCCCACAACCATTAAATCCAGTAATATCCATGTTTAGGTAGTCTTAGGCAATGAAATGGAGAAGGCAATGGGACCCCATTCCAGTACGCTTGCCTGGAAAATCCCATGGATGGAGGAGCCTGGTAGGCTGCAGTCCATGGGGTCTCGAAGAGTCATGCATCGGAGAAGGAGATGGCAACCCACTCCAGTGTTCTTGCCTGGAGAATCCCAGGGATGGGGGAGCCTGGTGGGCTGCTGTCTGTGGGGTCGCACACAGTCTGACACGACTGAAGTGACTTAGTGGCAGCGGGAGCAGGCAATGAATATCTTGGGATTCGTGCTATTTTTCTTCTATAGATATCTATGGATTATGACAACTGTATTGGAAGTTTTAAATAACTGAAAGCAAACTTTGTGCTGAAATGTTTTCTTGGAGAAAGGCGATGAGCATGCATTTTAAAAATAGAATTGAATTAACTATTTATATGTAAGTTCCCCCATCCCCATCTTTTACATCTTTGTACCCTCATGGTGCCTAGCACTGAAATAGGTGTTCAATAAAAGTTTGTCAAATAAACTTCTTTTTCTTCTTCATGCAGGCTCCCTCTTCATCTCCACCCCCGCCCCAGAATATAAATGTCTTCCTTTCCCATACTTAAGATCTCATTACCTGACTGTTCTTCAGTTAAACAACAGGTAACTTCAACAAGAACGAAATCTTTACTGATAACTAAAGGGTTAATGAAAGTGCCTTTTTAATGATAAAAAGTGGAGCCAAGTAGTTAATAATGAAACCTAAGAGGATAATTTACTATAGATCCATTCAAAGTAACCAAGAAGAAACTAACAGCCAGTCTAAACTTGTAGGATGGCATGGATTAGAATGAGGCTTTTAGGATGAAAGGGAATCTTAACACCAGGTCATCAGGTTTCCCCATCCAATCCAAACTTTACCGAGCATCCCTTCCGTCTCCCTCCTTCTGAGTTGGTCCCCCTTAGGCTACCAGGTCACAGGCAAACAAAGTAAGATAAGCAGCAAGATCAAAGGATGTCAACTAAATGTGGAAGTCAAAGCTCTGAATATGAATTTTCCAACACTAATGAGAGAAACAGTTATCACAGTTACTGAGATCCTGAAATCTTCCTCCTAGCTATGATCAGTACAGAATGCAATTAGAGCCATGAAGAGTCTGTGTCCATTCTTTAAGCACTACTTAGAAAACCTCATCATTCTTCTTGAAATGTAGAGCTTACAGTATAAGGGAAATGGGAATGGCATCTGATAATTCAATGTAGTTAGAGCTTTCTTAACATTTAAAGTCCTTGTTTTTTTAGCCTCTTACTTTATTGCTTCATTCAAAGAAGTCTGTAATGGCAAGTCTTGACAAAGATGTGCCAAGGAGCTCCATACGCTGCTAGTGGGAAGGTAAACTGGTGCAATCACTTCAGAAGACTGCTGGACAATATCTACCAAAACTGACATATGCCTTTCTCTATAATCTAGGAATTTGATTTGAGGCTATCATCCAAAGAGAAATGAGTGTTTCTGTCCCCAAACATGTAGAAGAGTATTCACAGGAGTGTTATACTCTTCACTACACAAAATTGGAGACACACAAAATGTTCTTCAACAATAGAATGGATACACCGCATAGTCTAGTCATACTAAGGAAATAGCACCTAGCAATTGAAAAAAACAAACAAACAAAAAAACCACAGTTATTAAGAACAAAGTTGAATCTCATAATCACAATGCTGAGTGAAAGAAACTGGACATTAAAAAAAACCCATAATAATGGTTTGGTTTACATGTAGTTCAAAAAAACAGGAAAAACCATGGAATCAGAAGTCAGAATAGTAAATGTGACTAAACCAGTGTGATTCTAGTAAAATTCAAACCACTTTTTTTCCTCTCTAAAAAAAAGTCAGCATAGTGGCTACCTTGGAGGAGTGGGTGGTAAATCACAAGGGGTGGAGTTCGAATTGCTCTGTTATCTCTATGAAATAATGATTAGGCAGGTACCTGTGTATATAAAAGGCTTCCCTGGTGGTTCAGCTGATCAAGAATCTCTCTGCAATGTGGGAGACCTGGGGTCCATCCCTGGGTTGGGAAGATCCCCTGGAGAAAGGAAAGGCTACCCGCTCCAGTATTCTGGCCTGGAGAATTCCATGGACTATAGAGTCCATGGGGTCACAAAGAGTTGGACACGACTGAGTGACTTTCACTTCACTCACTGTGTATATAAAACCTAATGGAGTTGTACTATTAAGATGTGTGCATATTTGCTGTCTGTGAATTATGCCTCATTTAGAAATATCTGGGGAGAGATGTAGGAATTTCTGAGATTGTCCTGAAATATAAAAGAATTCAATGCAGCTTATATACAGTTGCATGTACTGATGTTTATACTTTCCCAAAGCTTTTGTATGTGACTGAAAAACCCATTACCACTTCATATTACACATTAACAGAAAGCTAACTTTTTGTAATAGACTCTGAAAAACTCTATACTGTACATTTAAC
>SJYW01007653.1:1074444-1122767 GCA_006410735.1 Raphicerus campestris
AATACACACAGAGACATACACATAGTATACACACACACAAACAATATATACACACATACACACAATACACAGAGACACACACACATACATACATAATATACACACAGAAACACACATACATGATATATACACACATACACACACAAACATACACATACACACACAATACACACATATACACACATACATGCAATACACACACACACACACACACCCTAAAGGACACAATGGACCCCCTGAATTCCCTCCAGAGACTCTTGGGGCACAGGAGAACATCCAAGTCCTTTACCACATCCCTAAAACACTCCTTATACATCACATCTGAGCCTCTGGAAGCTACCCATTGAACAGGCTTCATTTTCTGAGTGGACAGCTTCTTAGACGACAATTCCCTGATCCTGGGGGCCTTTTACCTTGTGCCTCATCAACTCAGGATGGAATTACAGAGTCCATCTGCTCCGTGAATCTGACCTCTCTACTGTTCTCTTCACTGTCCTGTTTGCCTGGAAAGTCCTTATTCTCCCCTTCCCCTGTCAAGTCTTACCTTTCTTTTATTTATTTACTTGTCTGTGCCATATCTTAGTTGGAGCATGTGAAGAGTTAATTGTGGCATGTAGAATCTAGTTCCCCGACCTAGGATTAAACCCGGGGCCTCTGAATTGGGAGCACTAAATCTCAGTCACTGGACCACTAGGGAAGCACCTGTCTTAAATTTCTAATCAAGATTTGACATCACCTCTTCTGGGAAGCCTTGCTTGATTTTCTCAGTCTGTGTTGGAGGCTTAACCTCGGTCCTTATTTCTAAAATTACACTGCAGTTTTCCTTTTACATGCTTACCTGGTGCCACCAACACCCCCAACATTAGACTATGAGCAGGAATCTGAACTATGTGGCACTGGCTGGCCCACATGGTGCTCCCAAGGGTCTTAGAAGGCAAGGAGAGAAACCACGTAACTAAATCCTGATGATTCCTTCCAACTTGAGGCATCTCTCTTTCTGCGAAGCACCTGTCTGACACGGGATGAAGCTGCACTCTACAGGTATTATCTGATGAAGCGGTAAGATATTGCTTATCTCCCTTTCACAAATGAGGAGCTTAAGTGCAGAGACATTCCTGGCCAAAATAAAGAACTCAGGTTTTCTGACTGTGTTGCTCACCCTAACATATTCAACTGCATCACCTCCAAGAACAGAATCCCTACCATTAGGAACATTATAACTCGAATAGCAAGGCAGCAGCAGACTGAGTTCAATGGGTATGTAACAGTCAAAACACACTGGTTTCCGGCTTCTCTGGGAACTCGGTGGTCAAGAATCTGCAGGAGACAGGGGTTCAATCCCTAATCTGGGAAGAACCCACATGTGGAGGAGCAGCTAAGACCGTGAGCAGCTAAGACCGTGCTCCACTGAGCACTGAGTCTGTGCCCTAGAGCCCGGGAGCCACAGTTACTGAGCCCACTGCCATGAGCACTGAGACACAAGCGCCAAGGGTCCGTGCTTTAAAACAGAAGCCATGGTGATGAGAAGCCTGCGCACACTCAACTGGAGAGTAGCTGCAACTAAAGGGAAAAAGCCCGAGCAGCAAGGAAGATCCAGCACAGCCAAAAAAATAAACCAAAGTTTTAGAAAACATAATGGTTTAAAGAATAATGACAATATCCTGTTTTAAAGTAGGCTGCAAATAATTTTATGGCAGATTCTTGGCTACCAATGGACTTACGACGACAGCAGTGAAAAAATACTTTTACTGTTTAACCTAAAAAAATAATAATGGTTCCTCTTTTGGATCTTATGCAATTCCTCTAGCCACAAAAGAACAGTGTGTGTGTACTTTATATTATTTTTAAATTTCCTCTACATGTGTTGGGACCCATCGAACAGAATTGCGTGATTCCAGCTAACGATCATCAGAGAGTTCTACAAAAGCTGTTATCACTTGAAGTCTTAAGGATGATCTAGCCATAGACATAATTCAATCACATATACGTAAATTTCACTGACCCCCAAACAACAGAAAAACCTTCAGCCATAAAACTATGGCTGAAGATAAAGCTAAGACTTTTTTGGAAATCAATATTTGAAAAATAATGAGATCACAAAATCATCTTGATGAAAACCAAAAGCTTTATTCAGTCTTGTGAAACTCACAAGACTTTGCTATTTTGAATAGCAAAGGGTACAACATCATGGCAAGAACAAGCTAAGCAAATTAAAAATGAGGCCAAGCTAGTTTCCAGCCCCTCAATTTCCCTCCCCCAAGTTCTTATTCCTCTCCTCTTCAAGGTCCTTTTCAAAATCAAAGAACAATGATAAAATACAATACTTTTGAGATTATTTGTTGTTGTTGTTTTTAAACCAAATCAGAATCTTGACCCAAAGATTAAGGCAATATCTGGTGGCTATTTGAAGATTCAGAGAAATCACAATCTTGAACACTGACAAGGGCTCTTGTCACATCGCTTCCTGAGTTTCATTAGAGGATGAAAAAGATGAGGGGAATAAAAGGAATTGCAGAGAAAGTCATGAAGCTGAGCCATCCTGTGGGCTTCTCAATCGAGCAGGGATGCTCTCTGGGGAGGAAAATGCAGCCAACAAATTTGTTCAAAGAACCATTTGGAAAATTGCTTCTTCCTAGAATCTTAAAAAAAAATAAATGGCCATATTTCATTCTGGAACAGTCCATTTTTAAAATTTCAAGTGGAAGAGTCATTTCATTCCCACAACCATTAAATCCAGTAATATCCATGTTTAGGTAGTCTTAGGCAATGAAATGGAGAAGGCAATGGGACCCCATTCCAGTACGCTTGCCTGGAAAATCCCATGGATGGAGGAGCCTGGTAGGCTGCAGTCCATGGGGTCTCGAAGAGTCATGCATCGGAGAAGGAGATGGCAACCCACTCCAGTGTTCTTGCCTGGAGAATCCCAGGGATGGGGGAGCCTGGTGGGCTGCTGTCTGTGGGGTCGCACACAGTCTGACACGACTGAAGTGACTTAGTGGCAGCGGGAGCAGGCAATGAATATCTTGGGATTCGTGCTATTTTTCTTCTATAGATATCTATGGATTATGACAACTGTATTGGAAGTTTTAAATAACTGAAAGCAAACTTTGTGCTGAAATGTTTTCTTGGAGAAAGGCGATGAGCATGCATTTTAAAAATAGAATTGAATTAACTATTTATATGTAAGTTCCCCCATCCCCATCTTTTACATCTTTGTACCCTCATAGTGCCTAGCACTGAAATAGGTGTTCAATAAAAGTTTGTCAAATAAACTTCTTTTTCTTCTTCATGCAGGCTCCCTCTTCATCTCCACCCCCGCCCCAGAATATAAATGTCTTCCTTTCCCATACTTAAGATCTCATTACCTGACTGTTCTTCAGTTAAACAACAGGTAACTTCAACAAGAACGAAATCTTTACTGATAACTAAAGGGTTAATGAAAGTGCCTTTTTAATGATAAAAAGTGGAGCCAAGTAGTTAATAATGAAACCTAAGAGGATCATTTTCTATAGATCCATTCAAAGTAACCAAGAAGAAACTAACAGCCAGTCTAAACTTGTAGGATGGCATGGATTAGAATGAGGCTTTTAGGATGAAAGGGAATCTTAACACCAGGTCATCAGGTTTCCCCATCCAATCCAAACTTTACCGAGCATCCCTTCCGTCTCCCTCCTTCTGAGTTGGTCCCCCTTAGGCTACCAGGTCACAGGCAAACAAAGTAAGATAAGCAGCAAGATCAAAGGATGTCAACTAAATGTGGAAGTCAAAGCTCTGAATATGAATTTTCCAACACTAATGAGAGAAACAGTTATCACAGTTACTGAGATCCTGAAATCTTCCTCCTAGCTATGATCAGTACAGAATGCAATTAGAGCCATGAAGAGTCTGTGTCCATTCTTTAAGCACTACTTAGAAAACCTCATCATTCTTCTTGAAATGTAGAGCTTACAGTATAAGGGAAATGGGAATGGCATCTGATAATTCAATGTAGTTAGAGCTTTCTTAACATTTAAAGTCCTTGTTTTTTTAGCCTCTTACTTTATTGCTTCATTCAAAGA
The DNA here is from genome assembly GCA_006410735.1 of Raphicerus campestris. NCBI lineage: Eukaryota > Metazoa > Chordata > Mammalia > Artiodactyla > Bovidae > Raphicerus > Raphicerus campestris. The sequence continues at coordinate 1,078,503 of SJYW01007653.1, forward strand.
AGTCTGTAATGGCAAGTCTTGACAAAGATGTGCCAAGGAGCTCCATACGCTGCTAGTGGGAAGGTAAACTGGTGCAATCACTTCAGAAGACTGCTGGACAATATCTACCAAAACTGACATATGCCTTTCTCTATAATCTAGGAATTTGATTTGAGGCTATCATCCAAAGAGAAATGAGTGTTTCTGTCCCCAAACATGTAGAAGAGTATTCACAGGAGTGTTATACTCTTCACTACACAAAATTGGAGACACACAAAATGTTCTTCAACAATAGAATGGATACACCGCATAGTCTAGTCATACTAAGGAAATAGCACCTAGCAATTGAAAAAAACAAACAAACAAAAAAACCACAGTTATTAAGAACAAAGTTGAATCTCATAATCACAATGCTGAGTGAAAGAAACTGGACATTAAAAAAAACTCATAATAATGGTTTGGTTTACATGTAGTTCAAAAAAACAGGAAAAACCATGGAATCAGAAGTCAGAATAGTAAATGTGACTAAACCAGTGTGATTCTAGTAAAATTCAAACCACTTTTTTTCCTCTCTAAAAAAAAGTCAGCATAGTGGCTACCTTGGAGGAGTGGGTGGTAAATCACAAGGGGTGGAGTTCGAATCGCTCTGTTATCTCTATGAAATAATGATTAGGCAGGTACCTGTGTATATAAAAGGCTTCCCTGGTGGTTCAGCTGATCAAGAATCTCCCTGCAATGTGGGAGACCTGGGGTCCATCCCTGGGTTGGGAAGATCCCCTGGAGAAAGGAAAGGCTACCTGCTCCAGTATTCTGGCCTGGAGAATTCCATGGACTATAGAGTCCATGGGGTCACAAAGAGTTGGACACGACTGAGTGACTTTCACTTCACTCACTGTGTATATAAAACCTAATGGAGTTGTACTATTAAGATGTGTGCATATTTGCTGTCTGTGAATTATGCCTCATTTAGAAATATCTGGGGAGAGATGTAGGAATTTCTGAGATTGTCCTGAAATATAAAAGAATTCAATGCAGCTTATATACAGTTGCATGTACTGATGTTTATACTTTCCCAAAGCTTTTGTATGTGACTGAAAAACCCATTACCACTTCATATTACACATTAACAGAAAGCTAACTTTTTGTAATAGACTCTGAAAAACTCTATACTGTACATTTAACAGGGGAGCCTGGGGGGAGCCTGGTGGGCTGCATCTACGGGGTCGCACAGAGTTGGACACGACTGAAGCGACTTAGCAGCAGCAGCAGCAGTACATTTAAAATGTACATATTTACCAGTTAACAGAGACCTTTGGTTAATGCAAGATGCTTTTCTACTCTTTTCCCCTTATGTTTTTTTTTTAACTATAATTCTGAATTATTTGAAACAAGGAATAATTCCTGCACGTCTACACTGCAAGTATTTTCTCCATGGACCACGGAAGATGCAAGACAGACTGCTAGGGTTTGGGAGCTGGAGAAGACACAGCCAGACTCCCTCCGTGGACAGAGCAGGACAGGCCGGCCAGGGGCAGTGAGTGATGGTCCCCCAAGGCTGCACCACTAGGACACGATCCGAGGCTTCCTGGCCCCCCAAACTCTGCCTCTTTCACCCTAAACATAAATCAACCCTCTCCTCTTTCCAAACAGATGAACTGGATCTAAAGAGGATTTTTTTTCCCCCAGTAACAATTATGCTATCCAGATTATTTGGGAACAGTCAGCTGAGTCCTTGAAAAGCCTCTTGGGGTTTAACGCCAGGATAAAAATCGAGTACAAGAGGAGGGGTCAGCGGGTATTTTAAGATGTAAATCCCGTTTGCATACTATTTCCCAAAGTATCTACTCATTGATTCAGTCGACATTAGGCGGGGTGGAGGGTCGTTACCCGAGATGACTCGCTTTGGGGAGAACCCAGGCGCCTTTTCCCATCAGAGTTCACTCCTGACATCAAAACCTCAAAAGAAGAGTTGGAGACGCCACCCAGGAGTCTGCGGCACCGGGGTCGGTGCACACGAGGTCTCGGTCCCCCGGCGCCCAGCTCGGGGCCGCAGACTCGGGTGGCTGACCCAGAACCCGGGCGCGCTGGGCGGGCGGGGCGGCCCGGGTCCCGCAGGCACCGATTCCGCGAGGCCGCCCGCGGGGTCTGGGCGGCCGATGGGAACCGCGGCCCCGAGCCCGAGCGGCGACGCGAGACCAGCGGGAGGAGAACGCGGGGTGGGCCCGGCCGGGGCCGCGGGTGACTTCAGGGCGAGTCGGGAGGGCGCGGAAGAGGGGAGGGGCGCGGGAGCGAGAGACGGAGCGGGGCGGGGAGGCGCGCGGCGGCGGGGACGGAGGAGGCGCGCGCCCGGTGCCCGCGTTGGGTGGGGGCCGGGGGCCGCGGGGGCTCGAGCGGGCGAGCGGGGCCTTACCGAGCAGCGGCAGCCGGCCGCCCAGGCGCGCCAACGCCGGCATGGCCTCCGGAGCCCGGGGTCCCCAGGCCGCACCGGCCCAGCCCTGCGATGCCGCCCTCCGCGGCGCGCCCCGCGCTGCAGGTGGCTCGCTTAAGGATGCGCGTCACCGACCGCAAATTCCCTCGGACTGGTGCAAAGTGGAAAGGGGGGGAGCATCCTTCTCCCCACCCGCAGGGGCTGTGCCGGGGCGCCAGTGCCTGGCGCAGCGCTGCGGCCGAGCCCACGTGCCCGCCGTGGTCCGCAGCCCGCGCTCCCCTGCGCCCGGGGCTCCCCGACTGTGAGGGGGAAACTGGGCGCGGTTCCGCCGGGGAGGTCGCAGGGGCTCGGCGGCCCCCGGCCGGAGAGGAGGCACGGCCAGAGCTGCCTGCTCCCCCTCACCCCCCGCCCCGCCGGGAGTCCCGGAACCCTCTCGATGAGCGTAGGGACAGCTGAAGCCAGCCACCATCCACCTCGCGCGCGAGCGGCTTTGAGGCCGCAGGGTGGGTGCTACAGCCGAGCGGCACGCGGACGCCCCAGGCTGGCGCACGGGCGAACCGAGGGTCGCGGTCCACGCTGGGTGGATCCTAACTGCGGACCCACGTTCTTTGTCCCCCGCCCCGCTCCATCTCCTAGGATGCCCAGGATGCAGTCCACAGCGGCAGCAAGGAAAACAGGCTCGGTTTCAATGTCAACTAAGGCAATCAGGGAAGCTAACACCAGCCATAGAAACAAAAGCAAAACACAGGTCATTTCGGGCTTTGATTTCTGCACTCGTAATTTTTGTTCTTCATTGCATAATATTTCTACTTGAAATTATCTCCTTTGCAATAAGTTGAAGATTGGAAAGCCCAGGATGTTGGCCCTGAGTCTTCCCTTAACCAGCCCTTGACCTTCACAAAGCCACTCATCCTCTGAGATTTCCCCACGCACCCACCCAACCCCTTACCAATAATGGGGTGGAATGGACCACGCGGCTTATAATGTCTCCAAGTTCTAGCAATTCCATGCTTTTCATTATTTCAATCATGCTCTAATCTAGCGTGATAACTGACGTTCATTCTTGGCCATACAGTCCTTTTCCTTAGCTGTAGCCTAGAGTAGGAAAATTATCTCTCCTAGAGCATGACAGAAACTTGAAACGTGGTGTAGCCACTGTGGAAAACAGCGTGACAGTTTCTCCAAAAATTAAAAATAGAATTACCATATGATCCAGCAGTTGCAATGCTGGGTGTGTACCCAAAAGAATAGAAAGCAGGGTGATGAAAAGATGGTCTGTACAACCATATTCTGGGAACATTCTTAACAAAACCCAAACGATAGAAGCAACCCACATGTCCATCATAGATAAATGGATAAACAAAATCCAGTGAATGGATAAAAATGGTATATACATACAATTGGGACGTCCTTGGTGGCTCAGAGGCAAAGAAACCGCCTGCCAATGCAGGAGACACTAGTTTGATCCCTGGTCTGGGAAGAATCCCCTGGAGAGGAAAATGGCAACCCACTGCANTGGTATATACATACAATTGGGACGTCCTTGGTGGCTCAGAGGCAAAGAAACCGCCTGCCAATGCAGGAGACACTAGTTTGATCCCTGGTCTGGGAAGAATCCCCTGGAGAGGAAAATGGCAACCTATTGCACTATTATTGCCTGGAGAACCCCATGGAACCTGGCATTCTACAGTTTCTGAGGTGGTAAATAGACATGAGTTAGCGATCAAACAACAACAACATAATACAGCTAGACTCTTATTCACCTTTAAAAAGGAAAGATATTCTTTTTTTATTTTTTTTAGGAAAAACATTCTTACACATGCTACAACATGGATGAACCTTGAGGGCATGGTAAGTGCAATAAGCCAGTGACAAAAACACAGACACAGGTTCAATCCATATGAGTTCCCTAAAGTAGTCAAATTCTCGAGTCAGGAAGAATGGTTGGGCTGGTATCAGGGCTGGGGAGATGCGGAATGGAGATGGAAATGGAGAGTTGTTGTCTGGTGGGGACAGAGTTTCAGTTTTGCAAGATGAAGAGAGTTTTGGAGATTGGTTGCACAATAGTGTGTATGTACTTAACACAATTATACACATAGAAATGTTTAAGATAGTAGCTTTTATGTGCATTTTACCACAATTGAAATTTTTAAAAAATTTTTAAAGCATCTACCTTCAGTCAGACAGAACTAGAGAAAGAGACATTAAGTTCAGTGAGACTTGAATAAAAGTGGTGAAGCAGGCTGGTGATGGAAAGAAGAGTGGGCTAGCAAGTCTTCCAATTGCCAAGATCCAAGGCATTACCTTCATTTATAGCTTGATCACTGCTTTCAGGGATACTGATGGTTACAAGTTTGCAACAGATCAGCTTGGGTGGAGCACTGTTCAAGGACACAAAATCAAATCAATAGTGCTGCTTTGTCGAGAATGGAAGTGGGAGAAACATGAATGGCTTCTTTGCACTCCTGATTCTCCCTGGAAATTGTTGGAGAAAAATAATTCTAAAAAGAGTAAATTTTATAGACTGAAAATCTTGGAGTATGAGATATAGTCTAACATTTTAAATTTTTTATTTATTTTTTAAATTTTATTTTACTGATGTGTAGTTGATTTGCAGTGTTGTTTTAATTTCTGCTGTACAGCAGAGTGGTTCAGGTATACATACATACGGTGGTGGTAGTTTAGTCACTAAATCATGTCCGACTCTTGCGAACCCATGGACTGTAGCCTGCCGGACTCCTCTGTCCATGGGATTCTCCAGGTAAGAATACTAGAGTAGGTTGCCATTTCCTTCTCCGGGGGATCTTCCCAACCCAGGGATCGAACCCAGATCTCCTGCATTGCAGGCAGATTCTTTACCAACTGAGCTACGAGAGAAGCCCCTATACACACGTATATATGTATACATTCCTTTTTTATTCTTTTCCATTATGCCTTATCGCAGGATGTGGAATATAGTTCCCTGGGCTATACAGTAGGATGTTGTTGTTTATCTCTTCTGCATATAGTGGTTTACACCTAGTAATCCCAATCTCCCAATCCACCCCTCCCCTTTCCCCCTCCCCCTAGGCTAACATGTAGAAGGTGAGGTGATGCCAGTTGATCATTTCCGGAAGTATGCCCAGAGCTCTGTCTAATATTATACCTAATTTGTCACAGCGACACTCAAAAAAGCTAGTCCAACATTATCTGGAGTCCTAGATTGCACAACTAATCATGCACACCGTTGTATAAAATTTTGGTTCCAGAGCCTGTGACCTAAAGCAGCCAGGAGGAATGAGATGAAGGGAGAAACGGGAGGAGAGAAGAGTGAGCTTGTTTCTGGGTTGAATGGAGGGTATTGCATTGGCCCTTTGTTGTTGTTTAGTTACGAAGTCATGTCTGACTCTTCTCAACTCCATGGACTGCAGCCCACCAGGCTTCTCTGTCCATGGGGTTTCCCAGGCAAAAATGCTGGAGTGGGTTACTGTTTCCTTCTCCAGGGGATCTTCCAGACCCAGGGATCAAACTCACGTCTTCTGCTTGGCAGGTGGATTCTTTACCACTGAGCCACCAGAGAAGCCCACACTGGCCCTACAAAGGATCTATTTTATCTGGATTATTACCACCGTAATGTATGGATGTGAGAGTTGGACTGTGAAGAAGGCTGAGCGCCGAAGAACTGATGCTTTTGAACTGTGGTCTTGGAGAAGACTCTTGAGAATCCCTTGGACTACAAGGAGATCCAACCAGTCTATTCTTAAGGAGATCAGCCCTGGGGGTTCTTTGGAAGGAATGATGCTAAAGCTGAAACTCCAGAACTTTGGCCACCTCATGTGAAGGGTTGACTCATTGGAAAAGACTCTGATGCTGGGAGGGATTGGGAGCAGGAGGAAAAGGGGACAACAGAGGATGAGATGGCTGGATGGCATCACTGACTCGATGGACATGAGCTTGAGTGAACTCCAGGAGTTGGTGATGGACAGGGAGGCCTGGCGTGCTGCGATTCATGGGGTCGCAAAGAGTCGGACATGACTGAGCGACTGAACTGAATGGAACTGAACTGAATGCTTAGTGACGCATAGCTATGCTGCATAGTAGTCCTTCATCTCATGAGTGTCTTTCCGGCTCTTAAATTACACAAATCTCTCTCCTTCCTCAAAAACTGTGACATATTTTCAATGACTGTAGGTGAAATGCCTTAATGGCACTTAAAAAATACAAAGTGCTGTGGTTTCCTGAAAATAAGGGACAAGCAGAAGGAATGTTGGAATAGGATTCCTATGAATTCGGTTGAAATATCGACTACATATAGTACAATTTTACTCATCTTTTATCAGTCAATTCAGTTCAGTCGCTCAGTCGTGTCCGACTCTTTGCGACCCCATGAATCACAGCATGCCAGGCCTCCCTGTTCATCACCATCTCTTGGAGTTCACTCAGACTCACGTCCATCAAGTCCATGATGCTATCCAGCCATCTCATCCTCGTCGTCCCCTTCTCCTCCTGCCCCCAATCCNATTTCTCAAGAGGCAGGTCAGGTGGTCTGGTATTCCCATCTCTTTCAGAATTTTCCACAGTTTATTGTGATCCACAGAGAACACCAGTTGGTAAAATCTGCCAATACCAAACATTAGCAAGAATTCAAATCAATGGGTAACTCTTGTCCACTGCTAGTGGGAGTCTAAATTGGTATAAACACTTTGGACAATAATTAGCATCGATTGCTGGTATTGAGCATCTGCACATCTTACACTGAAGTTTCACCCCTGGGCATATGTACACCTTAGAGAAAGTTTGTACACACGCACTGGGAGGTACGACAAGAATGTTCATAGCATTATCATTTCTAATGTCGAAAAGTTGGAGACAATCCAAATGTCCTCTAGCGAAAAGATAAAGTGGAGTCTATTCATCTAACGTACTAACCATATACCAGTGAAAATGAATGAACTACAGTTACAAGCAGTGGCACAGATGAATCTCCAAAGCATCATGTTGAGAGGGAGAGAAAGCAGGTCACAGAGTAATAAAGGCAAACCAAGCAATATTCTCTTTAGGAATATACTCATAAGGGGTATAAAGAAAGTGAAGGAATAACTGTCAGGATTGGACTTCCCTGGTGGTACAGTGAATAAGAATCTGCCTGCCAATGCAGGGAACTCCACAGATTCGATTCCTGGTCCAGGAAGATCCCACATGTTTCTGGACAATGGAGGGCCATGACCGATGAAGCTGGAGCTCCTAGAACCTGTGCTCACCAACAAGGGAAACTACCGCAATGAGAAATCCTTGCATCTCAACAAAGAGTAGCCCTGCTCACCGAAACTAGAGAAAAGTTCACTTACCAATGAAGACCCAGCATGGCCAAAAATAAAAAAAGTCAAAATAATGCTTACCCCTAGAGTGAGGTGAAAAGAGATTTCATTAGTTACTGGCAATACTCTATTGCTTTTTTACCTTTTGTGATGGATGCTGGATATTCATTTTCTTCTTTAACATTTTAATTTACTGTAGCAGTGAATAATATATTTCATAGTAAAAGAAAACTCATCTAAAGTGGCAGTTTGACACATTTCCACCTATGAAAAAAATCTTATCTAAACAAACAAAAATCATTTTAAGGGTTTAAAACCCTCTTAAAATTCAACTACCACTTTACAGGAAACACATGGGACAATGGAACATGGTAAACAATGACACAAGGATATAGTCAGAAAATTCTGGACCTTAGTAAACTTTATAAAACAAATAACCTGGTTTCATCAACAATAAATTGTAAGAAAAAAGATAAAAAAGAGAGAGTTGGAGGCATGACCTACAGTTTAAAAGAAAATGAACAGAATATCAAGCAACTGAAGTGTGCAATGTGAAGATTTTATTTGGCTTCTGATTTAAGCAAAGTGAAAAATATGTAGAGAATAATCCAATAAATGTGACAATATATTTTATCTTTGATATTAAATAATCATTATTTAAAATTTTACTGTGTGCTAAATGATATTGTGTTTTTTAAATAGTTCCTATCTTTGTATAAGTGTTTATGAAATATTTATGGATAAAATGACATAAAATGGAGATATTGAGGGAAGAATAGAAAATGACAGTCAATGAATACAGGGTTTCTTTTGGGGATGATGAAAATGTTCTAAAATCAGATTATGGCAATGGTTGCTCAGTGCTGTAAATATACTAAAAACCACTGACTTATGCACTAAGTAGGCAAACTATAGGACATATCAATTAGTTCTCAAAAAAGCTGCTTTAAAATGATACAAAGTCTGAAACTTTTTTCAAAGTAATTTGACGTGGGGGATTTGAGTGGAGGCATCAAACTGACCATGTGAGATTAACATCAAGCCTGATAGTTCAGTAAACCCGTTATACTCCTTTTAGAAATTTCCTATAATAAAAAGATTTGGGGGAGCGGGGAAGACTTTGAAACCATGGATCAGTGAAGTCATCCTGAATGTGCAGAAGATAACTATTCTTCCTTAGATGTCATCAGCTACTCTTTACTGTCATGTTACTGATCCACCTGAATGAGATGAGCTAGAACGTAACCCTTGGAACTGTTTCCGAGATGCAAACAGGGGAACTGTAAAACCCTGATGGCAGAATTTTGTGATAGCTGTTTAGGTCTAAGATGATCTAAATAATCACCTTCTTACAGTTCTTGACAACAGATAATGTGTTCGCTTGTTAAGGCTGCTGTAACAAAGTACCACAAACTGAATGGCTTAAACAACAGATATTTATTGTCTCATGGTTCTGGAGGCAAGAGGTTTGAGATGAAGATAGGGTAGGTTGCCTTCTGAGAGCTGTATAGGGGAATCTGTCCCATGCCTCGTGCTCGTAGCTTCTGAGGCTTTAGCGGCAATCTTTGGCATTTCTTGGCTTTTCCTGCACCAGCTTGCTCTCTGTCTTCATCTTCCCATCTTCACTTCTTCCTGTGTGTGTCTGTCTCTGTTTTCAAATTTCCCCTTTTTATGAGAACACCAGTCATCCTGGATTAGAATCCACGCGAAAGACCTCATTGTAACTTGATGACCTCTGTAAAGAACTTACTTCCATATAAGGTCACATTCTGAGATTTAGGGGGCTAGAACTCCAAAATATTTTGGGGTCAGGGGAGGGAAGATGCAATTTAATGCACAAGAGATAGATTTTGAAATCAATTGCTGTTGTTCAGTTATCAGTCATGTCCGACTCTGTGACCCCATGGACTGCAGCACACCAGGGCCTCCTGTCCTTCACCATCTTCTGGAACTTGCTCAAAGTCATGCCCATTGAGTCAGTGATGCCATCCAATCATCTCATCCTCTGTTGTCCCCTTGCCCTCCTGCCCTCAATCTTTCCCAGCATCAGGGTCTTTTCCAATGAGTCTTCTCTTCGCATCAGGTGGCCAAAGTACTGGAGCTTCAGCTTCAGTATCAGTCCTACCAATGAATATTCAGGGTTGATTTCCTTTAGGATTGATTGGTTTGGTCTCCTTTGAAATCAATGCCTAGAAATTAAAGCATATGATTCCTTTACAGATTAGTTGTTAACTGCTATGTTAAATAGATTTCAAATTGATATTTTGTTTTGCAAGGATATATAATCTGGATAACTTGGAAGTTAACACAAAAATGGGAGCAATTAAAAATTATGCTTGCATAAAAACCAGATCCTAGTGTAAAGTATAGGAAACTATACTCTATATCCTATAATAGACCATAATGAAAAAGAATGTATATACAAGATGTATGTATATATAAAATGTACATATATTAAATGTACATATATATATAACTGAATCACTTTATTGTACAGCAGAAATTAACACATTCTAAATCAACTATATGTGCATGCGTCCTCAGTTGCTTCAGACATATCTGACTCTTTGCAACACTATGACTGTAGCCCTCCAGGCTCCTCTGTCCATGGGATTCTCCAAGCAAGAATACTAGAGCAGTTTGCCATTTCCTTCTCCAGGGGATCTTCCTGACCCAGGGCTCAAACCTGCATTTCCTGTGGTTCCTGTATTTTAGGCAGATTCTTTTTACCACTGAGCCACAGGGAAAGCCCAGATAAACTGTACTTCAATTTTTAAAAATTATGCTTTCAAAGAGTTTAAGGTAAGAAGGATACAAAACTATAGAGTATGACCTGTTTTAGGCTAAAATAAATATATAATGGAAAATAAAAACAAAATTGAAGGAAAGGGGTAGAGTTTTAGCAAACCAAGAAAGTCTTAACACCCAACTAATTAACATACATCAGACAAATGGAATAGATAGGAGTGGGCCTATGGGAAGCAGATTATGAGAGAGGGAACTTAGATCTGTTTACATATCAGGAGAGACCAAAAGTGGCTCTATTGTCACAGCCAAGAGGAGAGGACTTGGATGAACCACAACCCTGCAGGGGCAAGGAAAATAAGGGGACTAATTGGTAGGGGAGGACAGGATAGCACCCTAGCCCCTTCCCCTAGGGAACCAGAGAAAGAGGACCTCAGGAGGGGTGAAGACAGGGAGGCCTGGCCAGTGTGCCCCTATGCTAAGTTGCTTCAGTCATGTCCGGCTCTGTGACTCTGCAACCCCAGGGGCTGTATCCCGCCAGGCTCTTCTGTCCATGGGATTCTCCAGGCAAGAATACTGGAGTGGGTTGCCATGCCCTCCTCCCAGCTGGTCAGTGTAGGCTGGCCCGAAGCCTAGCAGTGGAATTTTCAGATATTAAAAAAGGACTTGTTTTTCTTTCTTTTTAAAAACTAATTAATTTGATTAATTTTGTTTGGGCTGCCCTACGTGGCTTGCAGGGTTTGTCATGGTCTTAGTGAGGGTTGGGAAAGAATTTCCAGATAGGAGGCAGAAAGAGAGAACAGTTTATTAGAGTGGGAGATGCTGTTAGAACAGCGAGCCGGCTTGAGGTAGAGCTGACACCTTTTGCCGGCTAGTAGCCAATTTTTCCTGGAGAAGGAAACGGCAACCCACTGCAGTATTCTTGCCTGGAGAATCTCGTGGACAGAGGAGCCTGACAGGTTACAATCTATGGGGTCGCAAAGAGTCAGACACAACTGAGCGACTAACACACACATACACACACACACACAGCCGATTTTTATAGCCTCAAGACAGAGAAAATTCCTATTGGAAGGGTGGCATTAGGTAATTGGTTAGGATGGTATATGTTGGGTGGTAGAGGGGGTATTTTATCTAATATGACATCAGGAGACTGGCTGGTTTAGATCAGGAGGCTCATGGCAACTGTTGCTATGGTGCTTGGTTAATTCTGGAAATTTTTGTCCTCTGACCTCGGTATAAGGCTCCAAACTTGTGACCTTGGTATAGAGCTCTACGTGGTTCTTGGCTCCCCAACCAGGGACTAAAGCCTGGCTGTGGCAGTGAACGTGCTGAGTCCTAACTACTGGACCGCCAGGAAATTCCCAAAAAGGACTTGCTTTTCTTGTCCACAGGGCTCAGGGATAACAGAGTTGGCAGTTTTGCTGGGTCCTACCCTCCCATCTAGACAGAAAAGCAGAAGGTTCTGATAAGAAGAAACTGAAAATCAAAAAGACAATTAACAAGTGCTGGTGAGGATGTAGAGAAATCAGGACTCTCCTACACTGCTGGTGGGTTGGAAAATGGTGCAGCTGCTTTGGGAAGCAGGCTGGCAGTTTCTTATAAGGTTAGACACAGAGTTAATGCTAATGATAAAGAACCCACCTCCCAACACAGGAGACTTAAGAGACACAGGTTTGATTCCTGGGTCAGGAAGATCCCCTGGAGAAAGAAATGGCAACCCACTCCAGTATTCTTGCCTGAAGAATCCCATGGACAGTGAGGCTCGGTGAGCTACAGTCCATAGGGTCTTAAAGAGTTGGCTACGACTGAAGCAACTTAGCATGGTGGTTCCATTCCTAAGTACCACCCAAGAGAAATGAAAATGTGTATCCTTACAAACACTTGTGCATGAATGTTCTTGGCAATGAGAATGTAGTGAAAAAGTGGAAACAACCCAGATGCCCATCACCTGATGAGTGGGAAAACAAAATTTTGGTGTATCGATGCAATGAAATATTATTTGGCCAGATACAAGGAAAGATAGATGCTACAACATGGTGAGCCTTAAAAATAGTAAGCCGAGTGAAAGAAAATAGTCACAAAAGACCACAAATGATGTGATTCCATTAACATGAGTTGTCCAGAATAGGCAAATCAGTGGAGACTGAAAGGAGATTAGTGGTTTCCTACCACTGGTGCAGTGGGGGTGGGGGTGGGGGAGTCATTACAGATGAACAACAAACGACTGCTAACGGAATCTGAGGTTTCTTTTTGGGGGTGATAACATTTCTTACCTTAGGTAATGGTGATGACTGCACAGCTCTGGGAATATACTGTAACCACTGAATCATCCATTTTAAGTGAGTGACTTGGAAGGTATGGGAATTTTATCTCAGGAAATACATTTTTAAAAAACAACAACAAAAAAAAAAAAAGGAAGAAAGAAACTGAGAATTGCATGCAAGTGTCAGCAGCAGAAGTAACCTTGGGTTTAAAAAAGGAATCATTTGATTCAGGACCCAACCCAAGTAAGGAAACTTCCACAGCCATCTCATAGATCCTCAGAGGAGGGGGCTGAGTGAGAGCTGTCCTGGACTGATTTATATCTCAAGGAGAGCAGTAACGAACACACTGCTCTACTGCTGTTTTGACAGAGTTCTGTCCCTCTGTTCCACTCACTTTTTGCTTTGTTTTTATTTCTCTAGTAGTTTCTCGAGGTAAAATATTTAAAGCTATTAAAATGTGTTTGGTAACAAGTCTAGTCACAGTAAAGCTCGTGGTGTTTTTGTTCCTCTGTGGGTCTGGGTGGTGAGATGGGAGGTCAGATAGATAATGCTGGAAGAAAGGAAACACTGTTTTGCGGAGGAATAAAAAGTTGACGGAGGAGAGGAGGGTGCTAGTTAGTTTTGGGTTTCTCACTCTTCCTACACAAACCTGTCTACCTGGGGTCTTTGTGCTGCTCCCTGCCTACCTGGGGCTCTTCGGGATTTCTCTTTCTCCACTCTTTTCAACTCCCAGGTGAAATCTGTTAGTTTCTATTCCTTCAGACTTCTCTTAGGTGGTAGCCAGTTAATCTACTAATGTCTTATTAACTACAGCCACTTTCTTTGAATTGTCTTACCTCCCAGATAAAACTTTCTTAACCTTCTTTGTCAGCTCCTCCTCCCCTACCTTCTTCCTCTCCTGAAATGCTGGTGTTCCACTGTGTTAAATCCTTCTGTCTCCATTCTGCCCTCCTGGTCATCTCATCTATTTCCAGCACCATCTTGACGCCAAACATTCAGGTTATCTGTAGTTAGGTAATATGCGAGACAGCGTAATAAAAAGCAGAGACAGTACTTTGCCAACAAAGGTCCATCTAGTCAAAGCTTTGGTTTTTCCAGTGGTATTGTACGGATGTGAGAGTTGGACCATAAAGAAAGCTGAGCGCCCAAGAATTGATGCTTTTGAACTATGGTGTTGGAGAAGACTCCTGAGAGTGCCTTGGATTGCAGGGAGATCCAACTACTCAATCCTAAAGGAAATCAACTCTGATTATTCATTGGAGGGACTGATGCTGAAACTGAAACTCCAATACTTTGGCCACCTCGTTGGAAAAGGCCCTGATGCTGGGAAAGATTGAAGGCAGGAGGAGAAGGTGATGACAGAGGATGAGGTGGTTGGATAGCGCAATGGACATGAGCTTGAGCAAACTCTGGGAGTTGGTGAAGGTCAGGGAAGCCTGGTGTGCTGCAGTCCCTGGGGTCACAGGGTCGGACATGACTGAGCAACTGAACAACAACAATCTGTAGTTTATACCTGCCTTATCCATTTTCAAAATAACCAAAAGGTGCTACTCCTGAGACGTGCTGCTAGTCATCTGTCACTCTCATAGTAACTTCTCTTAAATCTTCACATTCAGTTCATCATCAGATCTATTGATAGATTAGGAGCTGGGTCCTAAATATGTTTTCACTATGTTCCCTCCCTCCATTCTACCCTGAGTTGCTGATCGTTTTCACAACTGTCTTACCCAGATTGTTACAGTCACCCCACTACCATCATCCCTGCCTGCTTCCTACTAGGATCACAATGGCCTCTCTAAAGCTTTGTTTCCATAAAGCCAAGGATGATGATGCCACATTTTGTGTTACAATGTATTACTACTTGGCAGCCTTCATAGAGATGGTGGATTCAGACAGAAGTCATCAGTGGATGCTAAGGCAGGAGGTAGGCATTTGATGAGGAATAGAATGATACAGACAGAATGCTACTGCTGCTGCTAAGTCGCTTCAGTCGTGTCCGACTCTCTGCATCCCCACAGACGGCAGCCCAACAGGCTCCCCTGGCCCTGGGATTCTCCAGGCAAAAACACTGGAGTGGGTTGCCATTTTCTTCTTCAAAGCATGAAAATGAAAAGTGAAAATGAAGTCGCTCAGTCGTGTCTGACTCTTTGCGACCCCATGGACTGCAGCCTACCAGGCTCCTCCGTCCGTGGGATTGTCCAGGCAAGAGTACTGGAGTAGGGTGCCGTCGCCTTCTCTGACAGACAGAATACCTCCCTACAAAATACCAATCAATTACAGAGTGGTGACTCTATAGCAGAGAAAACTAGCAGATGCCAACTTGACCAGGTGATCAAGGTTAATATCACCTACAGCAACGGATCAACATGGAATGAATGTCTTTTGATGCCTGCACTGAGAAGAACACAGTCATTTCTGTGGTGCTCCTTCCAAGAATGAATCATATAGACACATATAGAGACTAGTCCCTAAACACCCTATTTTGTATTTCCCTCAAAGCAGACATCTTCCTATATAAACAAGGATACAAAACCTCCAAATCAGGAAACCAGCATTATTACAAACACTGCCGAGCTTTCACAGATATCTTTCAGATTTTATCTACCACAATGTCTCTTTTCCTTTCTGGTCCAGGGTGGTATTTCAGGAATACATGTTACATGTCACTGTTATATTTCTTCAGGCTCTTTAGTTGTTTGAACAATTCCTTGGTGTGCTTTGGGGGAAATACAAACCAGAGTGTTCAGGGACTAGTCTCTCTGGATCTATAAAGAGAGCATGAATACAACAGAATAAATGCAAAAAAAAAATTTTAACTGGAGAATTTTGGTGAAGAAGATACAGGAATTGTTTTTACTATTCAGAAAAATTTTCTGTCAATTGGGAGTTATTTCAAAATAAACATTTTTTTAAAGGAAATTTCTTGCATTCTCTACATACTTTTTCTTTCCTTCTGACCTGCAACATGGATGGACAGGACAATAATTGCATTTTGGTGGTGCAGATAAAGACGGCATTGGGACATCACTGGTGGGTAAGTGGATAAGAATCTACCTGCCAATGCGGGGGACATGGGTTTGATCCCTGTTCCAGGAAAATTCCCCATGCCTCAGGGTGGCTAAACTGGAGCACCACAGCTACCGCAGTTCTCTAGAGCCCATGATCCACAACTACCAATGCCTCCATACCCTAGAGCCCGTGCTCTGCAACAAGAGAAGCGACCACAGTGAGAAGTCCACGCACTGCAACAAGGCAGCAGCCCCTGCTCACCCCAACTAGAGAAAAGTCTGCACAGCAACAAAGACTGCCCCACAGTCAAAATAAATAAATCTTTTTTTTTTTTTAATGGGCTCCTAGGGATGTGGAGCCACGTATGGAAGGTATTTAGGATTCAGAAGGGAACTCAGAAAGCCTGGGTGACATATATAACTCTACAATGCTGAGGAGAGAAATGAACTTTGATGTATTTAATCCATTGTATCTGGGAGTCTCTTGGAAACAACAGCCTTGCCTGTACCCTGTTCTTATTCCCACCACTCTTCCATATAACCCAGAGTAACAGTCATAGTAAACTAGACCATTATGTTCTACCTGGTGTCCACAACCAATACTTGATGCTGTTTCTGTCCAGAGTGAACCATCTCCCCTTCTCACCATTTCCCTTGTCACTTCCAGTCTGCCAAACCCTTTCTCTCCATCTAGATTTGCCCTGGACTGCCCACTCTATTGCCCCGCCTCACCCCAGCTATGAATTCCATAAGTGTGTGTGTGTGCATGCTCAGTCGTATCCAAATCTTTGCTACTCCATGGACCATAGCCCGCCAGGTTCCTCTGTCCATGGGATTCTCCAGGCAAGAATATTGGAGTGAGTTGCCATGTCCTCCTCCAGGGGATCTTCCCAACCCAGGGATCGAACCCGCGTCTTTCGTATCTCCTGCATTGGCAGGCAGGTTCTTTACCACTAGCACCACCTGGGAAGCCCATCTGTAAGTATTAGGATTATAAGTAATCTGGAGGTGATTTAAAGTGCACAGGAGGGGAATGCATGTAGGTTATATGCAAAAGCCAAGCCATTTTATGTTAAGAAACTTGAGCATCCTTGAAATTTGGCATCCTCAAGGGTCTTGAAACCAATCCCCAAGGATGTGGAGGGATGATGATGTACTGAAGCCTGGACTACCACATTCTTCTAGCTCTTCATTGCTACTTCCACACTATTATGTCCATTTTTTCCTCTTTTAAAAAGAACATTCTTTTTCTAGCAAAAGTATATATGTTTAATACCAAAAAAATTGGAATGGGCGCACTCATAAACAAAAACCTGTAAGTATCAACTAGCAACTACTAACAATTTGATGTTTGTCCATCCAAATTTTTCTCTGTGCGTGTATGTTGCCGTTGTTTGGTCACTAAACTGTGTCTGACTCTTTTGTGATTTCCATGGACTGTAGCCGCCAGGCTCCTCTTGCCTGGACTTCCCAGGCAAGAATACTGGAGTGGGTTGCTATTTCCATCTCCAGCATGTATGTATACATAGACTTTAAAAATTAATAGTTTTAGAAAATAGGATCATCTTATGATACTCTTTTATAGCTTTTTTTTAAATCAAATGCTATCCATGTTGATTTTTTCTACAAAATTATTTTTAATAGAAATTCCATCATATGGATGAATCATAGTTCTTGTAATCAATCAATGTTTTGGGACATTTTATAGCTATTTTAATTTTAACTAATATTTAGTTATGTTTGCAAATTTTGGGACTTAATTTTTTGAGGCTTTTGAGCTCAACTTACAAATCTTATTTTATTTATAAATCTAATATAGTTTGTTTTTAAATTTAAAACAGTTTTTACTTTTTATCAGTTAATAATTATAAATTGAAATTATTAACTATAATTTATTATGAAATATCTCTAAATATTTAACAGTTTTATCAAATTCTTAGACATTTCAAACCATAAGTCACACATTTAGTGAATTTATTTCTTTTTAACACCTCAAATGCCTAATAAAATCCAATCAAACTTCCTCAGGATTTAAGGAGTATTTACATGAAAAATAAGTCAAAACTTGTAGATTTTAACAATCAGGTTCCCTTAAATACTTAAACTGTGATTATAAATTTAATTAGTTAAATATTTCTAAGTATGTCACTTAAAGACATAAGTCTGTCAGATTCTCTAAAACATATCAAATATCTCAAATCATGAACAAAACATAGAAACTATAACAATAATTACAAAACTTATGACAATACCTATTAAAAAATATGAATACTCTAATTTGCCATCATGTTTTTTTTAACCATCTAAAAGCTTATCTATATACTTTCCCAGAGTTGCAAGTTTATTTATCAGACTAAGAGAAGCTCAGGCTAGCTGTTATAGGTACTTAGGATCACAGGTTACTGGCTTGGTATCAGGAGATGTGAACTTGGGGGTGCCTTCCAGAATAATTCACCCAGGCCAGTCTTTATTTGGCTGATCACGTCTTCAAATCATGTTTTTGGTTTGGGGGTTTAAATTAAAATCTAGTACATTATGTATTTCACTGCTACCCTTTTCTAACTGTAACTTCTTACACAACTTTTCATTTCCTAAATCCAGCTGTACCTTCATCTAGTGACTCTCTTCATTCCTTTTCTTTTCTTTTCTCTTTTGGCTGTGCCTCACATCCTGCCTCGGCATTTTAGTTCCCCAACCAGAGATCAGATCCGAGTTTCCTGAACTGGAAGAGTCCTAACCACCGGACCGTCAGGGAAGTCCCCTCTTCGTTTCTTTGCACCTCTCCATCCAACTGCAGTCATGGTGATGTAACCCCATCCAACCGTCTACCTTCAAAGAACATTGACACCATCGCTGCCAACAGCTTTGAAATTGACCGGTACTTTTTCATGGTCATACCTCGACAGCCCTCTACCTTTGAAGTCTTACATTTCATTACATCAGTCTAATAGCAGCTTCTAATCCTTTCCTGGTCTGCACCTTAATTCATATCTGACTAGATTTATGTGATTTGGGGTTAGTCTGGAAAGTGAGCTTCAGCCGACTTTTAAAGGAAGGAGGAGGGGTGGCGCAGTGGTAAAGAATCCACCTGACAAGGCAGGAAATGCAAGTTTGATCCTAGAGTCAGGAAGGGTCCCCTGGAGGAAGAAATGGCTACCCACTCCAGTATTCTTGCCTGGGAAATCCCATGGACAGAGAAGCCTGGTGGCCTTCAGTCTATAGGGTCACAAAGAGTTAAACACAATTGAACGCGCGCACACACACACACACACACACACACACAAATTAGCCAGG
The DNA here is from genome assembly GCA_006410735.1 of Raphicerus campestris. Lineage (NCBI taxonomy): Eukaryota > Metazoa > Chordata > Mammalia > Artiodactyla > Bovidae > Raphicerus > Raphicerus campestris. The sequence continues at coordinate 1,097,521 of SJYW01007653.1, forward strand.
AGGGAATTCCCTGGAAATCCAGTGATTTGGACTCAGTGCTTTCACTGCCTGGGCCCAGGTTCATCCCTGGTCAGGGAACTAAGATCCCGAAAGCCCTGTAGCAAAAAAAAAAAAAAAAATTAGCCATGAGATAAACCAAAAAACTGCCTGAAATTTCTTCCAGAAAACAGAATTGTTAGTCATAGTTATCAGTTTGTAACAACCAGAATATTTTCAGTTTCATGTGGTTTTACTTATAACCTAAAGACTGACAGCATTCTCTGCACAGTGGATTTTGAACTGAGTCATCAGAGAGTCCCTCTGAAATGTTAAAATTCCTTGATGACGCTCATGTACTTGTATTTTTGTCTCTTGTAAAAATTGGGGGATTTAAAATTCTCCACTAGGAATGAAAACCAATGTGACTAATGTATTATGAAGTCATTTTAAGAGTTAAAATGGCAAGTAACTTTTAACAACACTTAAACCAGTATTACCTTTTTATAAAAAAAAATGACTACATTGATTATACATATTTCTGAACCATATAGATCCCGCCCCTTTCCCCTTGCCCATACATTCCACCTTCTGTGGTGTCAGTGCCATAAATCAGAAGTTTACATTTTATTAATAGATTGGACCAATAGTACACACAGCCTATTTCTGGATACTTAACAGAGAGGTGCAGGCTTCCTGGGTGGTGCAGTGGTAAAAATCCACCTGCCAATGCGGGAAAGGCAAGGGTCACAGGTTAGATCCCTGGGCTGGAGGATGCCCTGGAGTAGGAAATGGCAACTCACTCCAGTATTCTTGCTTGGAGAATTCCATGGGCAGAAGAACCTGGAGGGTTACAGTCCATGGGGTTGTAAAGAGTTGAACACAACTGAGCACACATGCATATACACAGCAGAGGGGGACAGCAAGGGCGTACTAAATGGGCATCTTAGTGGTTAAGTTACTTTCCTAAAGCTAAAGCTATCTGTGTCCTTCTGGCTATAGGCGAAGGAGACTGCACAAGGATTAAGAGAACTTTAACCAGCCTAGGCTGAGTTTCCCAATCAAAAGTTAAAAGTTATTAAGTCACTCCAACTCTTTGAGACCCCGTGGGGTGTAGCCCACCAGGCTCCTTCATCCATGGGATCCTCCAGGCAAGAATACTGGAGTGGGTTGCCATTTGCTTCTCCAGAGGATCTTTCTAAGACCTACGGGTCTTTCTAACCTACGGATCAAACCCAGGTCTCCCACATTGCAGGCAGATGCTTTAACCTCTGAGTCACCAGGGTCTCTGAATCAAAGCAGAGGCTTAAAAGGCTTAGAAGATAGAGTGAGTCTTTGCTCTGCCCACCCCTTNCTAAGTCACTCCAACTCTTTGAGACCCCGTGGGGTGTAGCCCACCAGGCTCCTCCATCCATGGGATCCTCCAGGCAAGAATACTGGAGTGGGTTGCCATTTGCTTCTCCAGAGGATCTTTCTAAGACCTACGGATCTTTCTAACCTACGGATCAAACCCAGGTCTCCCACATTGCAGGCAGATGCTTTAACCTCTGAGCCACCAGGGTCTCTGAATCAAAGCAGAGGCTTAAAAGGCTTAGAAGATAGAGTGAGTCTTTGCTCTGCCCACCTCTTCCTTTCTCTCTTCTTTTTTCTTTTCTCCATTCCTCTTTCTTTTATTTTATTTCTTTTATTTTCTTCTGTTTGTTTTCTCCTTTCTGAAATTAAAAAACCAACCATCTAGAGCTGAGCTGGCCATGAAAGTTGAGGGCAGATACACGCACACATACACACACACAACACACACACACACACAACACACACACATATATGCCATCGTATCATTACTAGTTCCAAACTTTCTCCCTCAATGAAAAAAAATTCCATCCACTCCCCTAGTCATTTACCTAATACTCGTGCATTTTTCATCTTTGGCATTTTGATTATGTTTAGCCAGATAGATAAATTTTCTCGGCTTTCAAGTAATTTTTTTACTTTCTGAAAAAAATGTTTGTACATGGGTTAGGGGCTCAAATTAAATAAACAGAGAGAATATTTTTCTTAAAAAATATATAAATCTAAATTCCCAGAGGTTTTTTTTTTAATAAACATGGCCAATTTAAAAAATTATTAATAGTTTGGAATTTCTGCATTACAACTCATGATTGTTTTGCCATGTGAATTTTTGGAACCATTGTCAAATTTGGGAAAATGTCAATGAAATTCTTTTCATATGTAAGCAGTAAGATTTCAGCATCATTTCACTGCATTGGTGCCAGTGCCACATGTTGTCTAGTTTAGAACCACCAGAGTTTGTATGGAAAAGACGTGTTAGATATATTAAGAATCAGTCCAATAATAGAAGCGGAAAATGTGTTACTTCACACAAGCCATGCTTGTGTTTGTAACTGCTTCAGGTTTTGTCTGACAAATATGGGCATTTTGACAAATTCTATTATATGCCACTCACACTTTTAAAAATACTGAATGGTTTGCTTATGCTTGTACCTGTTGCGTTGGTGATGGTGGTCTAGTCGCTAAGTCATGTCCAACTCTTGGGACCCCCATGGGCTGTAGCCCTCTAGGCTTCTCTGTCCATGGGATTTTGCAGGCAAGAATCCTGGAGTGGATAGCCATTTCCTTCTTCAAGGATCTTCCCCACCCAGGGATCAAACCCAGGTCTCCTGCACTGCAGGCAGATTCTTTATCGTTGAGCCACTTGGGAAACCCTACACATATTGTATTACTGAACACATTCCTGACAGGAGAGGACGTCCATTCTGACCAGGTGCTGATGAGAAGCAAAGCCTCCAGGTTACAATGTCACATGTTCGATGGCTGGAAGAATTTTCTACAGACTAGGCTCTAGCTTTGGATGTTTTCAACCTTGACTATCCTCTGTTCTCTAGATACTGCATACTTTATATTGTAATGCGAACTCTGGTCCTAGATCTTGGTGTCATGGTTCATGGCGAGTTGGCATGGATAGGTAGGAATCCTCTTAGAAGCCATTCCTATACTCTGGATGATTATCAATGACTTAATTATATATGGAAGTGACTGTGAGTCCCATAAACATATTCCACTAAAACCAAACCACACAAGTATCTGCCCAACCCATAATCAACAGGTCTTACTGTATAGCACAGTATTCAATATCCTGTGAGAGTAAAAGTGTTATTCTCTCAGTCATGTTCAACTCTTTGCTACCCCATGGACTGTAGTCTGCCAGGCTCCTGTCCATGGAAATCTTCAGGCAAGAATACTGGAATGGGTTACCATTCCCTTCTCCAGGGGATCATCTTGACCCAGGGATCAGGTCTCCTGCATTGTGGGTGAAATCTTTACTGTCTGAGCCACCAGGAAAGCCACAGGATATTGGTACTGACATAAATATCAATATCCTGTGATAAACCATAATGGAAAAGAATATGAAAAATAATATATATATGTATTTGTATAACTGAGTCACTTTGCTGTACAACAGTAATTAAAACAACATTCTAATTCAACTATACTTCAACAAAAATTTAAAAAATTGTGGTTGGTGCCAACGTAGCGATAGATAAATCAATCTCTCTGTCTCCAACTGAACATCTCCAACATGCTTCAACACAAGGGGAAGTCTGAGTGGAAAGAGATGATAATTCTAACCAGTGATGGAAACATATTATTTTTTGGAATTCTCTGGCAGTCCAGTGTTTAAGATTCCACATTTTTACTGCTGAGGATCTGGATTCAATCCCTGCTCCGGGAACTAAGATGGTGCAAACCAGGAAAGGAGGCTGGGACGGCTACAGTAAACAAAGAATCCATGGCTTTTCANTCACTGTCCTCTTTCACTTTCATCAAGAGGCTTTTTAGTTCCTCTTCACTAAAAAGTAAGCTTAGAGAAGATAAAACACTAAGAGAATCATAAAGAAGAGAAAATACGTTTTCAATTCTGTACTGTACTGATGGACATAGGAAGTTTGTATTGTATGTTTAAAAGATGAGTCATTTTCTGTCTGTACCTTCATCACTGCTGTCTTAATAGGATACAAAATCTGTAGATATCATGTGTTTTGCTAACCCTGGACATCAAAATGAAAAGATAATGTGAAAAATGAATTCATAGTTATTTATAGGTGTGAAGTGGCAGCAGTGGGATTGCTTTCTGGTGGCTTAGTGTTGGGGATATGATTGCTTCATAGTAGCCTAGCCTGTGCACTAACTAATGAGTTGTTGTAAAGTTTGTGTAGCACTTCAAATTTTGTATAGTCATGTTCACTGTAGTATTAGAAATGTTACATTTAAAGAAAAACAAACCTCTGATGATGGTTTGATGTGTCACCTATAATAACTTCTCCAGTTAGGAGAGAGGCATACTGTATGGTACTGTAATTCTTTGAAAGTAAAGTTATAAAAGTGAGAAAACAAAACATTGTTAATTTTATATTAAGTATCACTTATGTCTGTGTAAGGATAGACTAATATCTATATCTGCATATATTCTATGCATTCATGACATGCCTTATTTTCATTTTCTTTTGTATCTTTAGTCTGTGTGGTTTACCTGCAGATTTTCCAAACTCTCATAAATCTTCAAACATTTTTCCAATATATTTATTGAAAAAAAGTCTGTATTCTCTGATGGCTCAGTTCGTAAAGAATCTGCCTGCAATGCGGGAGACCCCGGTTCAGTTCCTGGTTCGGGAAGATCCCCTGGATAAAGGATAGGCTACCCACTCCAGTGTTTTTGGACTTCCCTTGTGTCTCAGCTGGTAAAGAATCCGCCTGCAGTGCAGGAGACCTGAGTTTGGTCCCTGGGTTGAGAAGATCCCCTGGAGAAGGAAACAGCTATCCACTCCAATATTCTGGCCTAGAGAATTGCATGTACTGTATATTCCATGGTGTCACAAAGAGTTGGACACAACTGAGCGACTTTCACTTTCATAATTGGGCCCAGACAGTTCAAACCTGTGTGGTTCAGTGGTCAACTGTACTTACCAAGAAATAGGATCTAAAATGTATTGTTCGTCACTTTCTTGATATGTGATGGATTATTTTAGTAGTTACAGTGATTCCGTATTATTCTACCTTAGAATTGACAGGCAGCTTGTCTGTTGTCTTCAGCTCTGTCCCATTGCAACCACTGTTGAGTTGGTTTCCTGAATAAGTTAACGTGAAACTGCTGGTCTGTTTCATAAGATGTGTTATGAGAAACAGTCCTGGGAAACTGTCCTGTTAAGTATATGAAGATTCACAGAAGAAATTGCAGTAGTTTCCCTTCTCCTGTTCTTGCAAGTTAAAGAAAGAAAACTTGATGAGAAAAGTAAAAATAAATGCAAGTGTGGTTTGTTTTCTTCATGTTGTGCTTAGTGGCTCTCAGGGAGCAATATAAAAATAACTATCTCTGTGGAAAAAGTTATTCAACCTGAGCATGGTTTAACAAGTTTTTAGAGTTGAGCCAGTTTTGTTTGATTCAAGTTATGAACAAGTAAATAAAAACAAGTGTGACAGAGACTTGAGACTTTATTATTAAAGTTCCCAAAACTTATTTGGGAACAGAGAAACTACATCAACCTTTTGTGCTTTTAAATATTTTAAATACTTGAATTTTCCTTCTCTTTCAGTTCCTGGAATAGATGGAGGTGCTTTAACTGATACAAGTCTCACAGATTCCTATTTCAGCACCAGCTTTATTGGAGTCAATGGATTTGGAAGCCCTGTGGAGACAAAGTATCCTGTGATGCAGGTATTGTTGGTGTGAATTCTCATGGCCCTGGACACTGAGGTGTGTTTTGGGGATGGAAACCTTTGGAGTCTTCCTTTGTCCTCACATTTGGTGAGTGGGAGGTGGACTTTTAGGAGGTGATGAGGTCAGAGGGGATACAGGTAAGCCACCTCCTGTAAGTTGGAAGTCAAGTGAGCTTTCAAGGGTGGAGTTGAAGTATGTAGAGAATGGTTAGAAACAGGCTATAGTTTCTCTCCTGTGTGTGCTGTGATTATGGGATGAAGTCCCTTTCAGGATCGCAAGACCATAGAGGCTGTGGAGTGTGTTAAGGAAGGGTGGGACATGTTTAGAGAACAGACAAGCCTAATTTCATAGCATCTATCAGTTGTATGAAGGATAATACGTATTGAGAGAGAGTATTTATCGACTCTATCATTCACATCCCCCAGATGGATACTTAGGAAGAAGGAAACTGAGTAGTTATATGTCTTGCTCAGGCTAGTAAGTTACGGAAGTGCAGTTCAGAATGGTTCTGTGACTTTGGTTTTAAATACCTGACTAATGAGTAAAATAAGTTTCTGCCTAGGTGATTGTAATCCATGCAGCAGCATTATAGGAAGGTAAGAGTGTCACTGATGTGAAAAATGGGTTGGAGGGGTAGATGCAAAGAGGGTCAGTCTAAATCTAATCGGTTGAATATTCTGAATTCTGTATTCTTCAGTGATATTATGTATATATATTTTAATTTTCAGAGAATGACTAATAGTAGCAGCTCCCCAAGCCTTCTAAATGACAGTGCCAAGCCATACACAGGCCACGGTAAGACTCAATCCCTTTTTCTCTTTTTATAGGTATGTGTATTTCTGACTCTAAAAACAATATGTCCACAGTAGAGATTTTGAAAATTATAGATATAAGGAAGAAAATAGAAATGATCTATTATCTTCACATTCAGAGGTGACTTAAAATTTGGAGATATATAAACACACATAAAATAGACTCAAGTATATACATTATAATACTTAAGATCACGTTAAATATACTTTTAAATTATAGCGTGAATGTTTCTCAATCATTATAAATTGAATCCTATTGTTTATTTTCATAATTTACTTTGCTTTTTTTTTTTAGAGATTACACTCCAGTATTGGACTATGTGTATGAATCTGTGTTCATATTTTGAGTTATTTCTTTTGGACACAACATTGTTAGACATGAAATTACTGTTTTAAGGTTATGGACATTTTTTTTAAGACTTTTGATACGGAATTTCCTTTTTGTATCCTATTAATTCAAAAATAAATGTTTTTTCTGTATCTTTCTGTGTCCTATTTTAAAAATGAATGTTCAGGAATGGTTTTTTAAAAAGTATGTTATAATTGAGTATTGGTGCAAGCAGTTATTTATAATAATGGGAAGAAGAATTTGCATGTTGATTGATTCTTGAGATAGATATTTTATGTATGTGTATCAGGCCTCTCACTACTTGGAAATTTCAACTTTCTTTCACTGTAGGAAAAAGTAGCAACATTTTAATATTGAAATATTAGAAACAGATGTGTAATATTATAGTATTTTTGGTGTTCCCATAGAGTTTGTATGCTGACTTGGTCCTTTATACTATCAAAGGTAGCATAAAAGACGAATAATACCTATTTTTTAAGAGTTTGAATGTAGTGTCTTAATATTTCATTAACTTCTTTCTCTTTGCATTATTAATTATATTAAATTAGTGTTAATTCTAATGAAGGACTAAACCATGATGAAAATATAGACACAAGAAGCTGGAGAAATATAGCAGCAGTTTTATGTACTGCAAGAGATTTAAGTCTCCTTTAAATGAGAAAATTTACTGTATTTTTTAAGGATTTTACAGATAGTTTAATGAGAAACATAAAGAGTAACTAAAGCTCAGAAATGAAGATAAAAATGTTTGGGTGCATATCATGCATTCCTTTATAGAAACTCATTTTGATTTGTTAAGTGAGAAACAATTTAGAGATACACTTTTATTTATAACTTCCGGCCACAGAGTAATGGAACTTTGAAGCTTTAAAATCTTTGAATTTCATGTTAGTATTTTGAAACATTTAATAGCCCCATCTTTAAAAACTTAATTTGCCTTTCAGTATGACTGTCAAAAATGTGGTGATATACTTAACTTTATGGAATACTTTGCAGGGTAGGTGGTTTTTAAGGCCTTCATTGAATGTTAAAATCCAAGCCCAGTTATGTTTGACTATTTGACTACCTTTCCCTCACCCCTCCCCCTTTTATATTTCTTATGACTTGGTCTCAAGAACACAGACTACAGGTAGACTTCCTTAATAAACACATTTCTAATAACATGGTTAAAATTACCTTTTTTTTTCTATTTTATTTTTCTTTTGGTTCTAAGCAAATAGATACATCCTTATCTGTATAGTTGCTGAATAAATAAATGTGCACTGAATATTGGCTGAATGAAGTATCCTCTGGTTTGTGTTTTCTTCCCTCAGAAAATATTTGAACATCCTCTGTGTGTGAGCGTTGAGTTTGATATTGTGGAGTATGATTTTTATTACTATTTATAAGCATTTGGGTTAAACGTCTATTAGATTTGTAGGTGTCCTGAGTTGCCTGTGTGGAAACTTATGTAACTTACCTTCCAGATCCTCTAACTTCACCTGCTTCATCCTTGTTTAATGACTTTGGTGCCCTCAACATCTCTCAGAGAAGAAAGGTAGGTGCAATGGACACTTACATGAAACTGAATGGAACATGGGGTGACACTGGGGTGTTGCCGACATAATGGTCAGTGTTCTCTTAAGTGGGGGAGGACTGGAATGTTCTTCTTGCCTTTTGTTAACCTTTTCCCTTGTTGTATATCTCTTAAAGTAGAATTTTGTTCTCTCTCTGTGTATGATATAGAGACTTTCTATGTAAAGGAATGAAATTCTTCTGCTTATTTTTGCTCATTAAAAAAAAATCTTAATGCATTTTTTTCTGTAAGATAGACATTTAATGTTGTAGTAGCTGTTCTGTGACCCATTGTAGACATGTTAATCATCTTTTTTTTTTAAATTTTCTGACTGCTTTGTCTAAATTTCAAAGATTTCTCCCCTAATCTAAATTTCTCATTAAAAGGCACACTTAATCTTTAGCTTTTCATAATTGGCCCAACTGTTTAAAAACAGTTTAAAATCTCTTCATATTACAAATTTAATTTTATTTGAAATTGAGGTTGAATAGATTTTGAAGTGCCTCTAGTAGTTTATTATAGTTTAATGCCTTTGAGTCTTAATGAGAATCATTATGTTAATAATAATCTAGAGGAGGTGGTACTTTTGATTAGGAATAGCAGCTAAATATCCAGGAGATTGTAAATTTTGGTGGAAATTACTGTGAAATTACAACTAATTCAGTTTCCTAAGTAATGGGAAAAAGATTAAAAAGAAAAGAATGTTAATTTTAGTAAACAGGTATAAGCTTAAGGTGCTTTTTAGGAAGTATCTGTTCAGAAGGTAGAATTAAATGAATTTCAAGAAGACTAGATAAATTCAATGAATTTCAAGAAAATGTTCTCTAGACCAAAAAAATATGGGGGTCAGGTGTAAATTACATCAGTATCCTCATGTACCTACTATTATCTCCATTTTGAAACAGGTGAGAATAAGTATGTAATTACAACATGCTTTTAAGAAACACTGGACACAAGCAGACTCATTGGTGATGGTGGGAAGTGACAGTAGACAAAGCCTGTCACTGTTGCAGGAGATAGGAATGGGCTAGGTAGCAGGTACAACCTAGATGTCAAGTTACCTGGAGCTTCTTAGTGTTGGGAAAATTAAAAAGGCCCTAAGTAGTTTTAAGGGTCCCCCCAGTGGCCTTTTACATTTTTAAAAATAATAATCAGTTAACTGTGGTGAGTGACAGTTCCGATGGATGAGTAAAAATTAAAGTAGAATGGCAAATAAATCCTTAAGTGTTCCTAATACGAGGGTTTGGTGGACTGCATCTTAAAGCTGAAATACATGATGTAGAGCTGCTGACAATTTTTGAGAAAAGCAGTAAAAATCCCTGGAGATTGGAAACAAGGAGATTATAATACCCATTCTTCTAAAATTTATTTTAGTAAAGGGAAATAATGGAAGGAAATGTTACTAGAGAGGTGAACTCTGTATGTGGAGAGAGATTAAAATGTGTCCAGATGGAAGCAGATTAGTGTAGTGAAGGGAGTGTTGGTTGTAATTTTTGAGATCCTGAATCTCTAGCTTTGTGACCTTGGGCCACAAAGCTAGCTTCCTAGGCTGTAATATTCACATCTGTGAAATGATGAGCATGGCCTGAATAATTGCTGTGGTGTCTTCCATGTCTAAGGTTTAATGACTGGGTGAACTGAAAGGACCTACGTGTCAACATCTACTTAGAAACTCAGGATTCATGTGTTATACCTTTGAAGGGCCACATTTTCTTGCCATTTACATTTGAAATAGTATGTAGAGACATAGAGGTTTGTTTATTTTTTTCCCCCAGTAGTGGGCTATGTACTTAGCAGTCTGTGGGTACAGGTTGCATATGTTTTTAAATCGTTAATAGTTGAGAAGGCTTAAAATTTCTTTGTACTAGAAAAACTACTGGTATGAGAATATTGCATGCTGTGAAGTAAAGGCACATGGAGACTGTCTGTTCTTTTGTTGTAGTAATTTATAATGTCTGTTTAATGACATAATTTAGGGGAAGTAACACACATTTATGTAAATATTTAATCATAATTCCAGGTGATCTAAGCAGGTTATCATGATTACTCAGTGATATTTTATTTCATAATGAGATTAGAAAACAAGTGTTTGGGCCATACTTACTACTATTTCATAGTTAGATAAATACTTTTCTGAAAATCTCAGTTGGACCAATCCCTGGGCTGCAAATGCTGCTTTTTGCCTCTGGAATATGTGAATTATTTGGATCAGGTCAGTCAGATATTTTTATTGTGAGCAGTCTTACTGTGGGCTATATGGAACATAAAACAAAAATCAACTGATGTTTTTTTCTGCTTTCCTCAAATCTAATTCAAGAGGCGGTGCATGAATCTACTAAAGAAAATTTACAAAGCAGTGTATTAATCAGTGCAAATATAAATGTGTGGTGATTGCTACATAGCAGAGATTTCTCTAGATCCAAAAGAGTTTGTGGAGAAANATCTAATTCAAGAGGCAGTGCATGAATCTACTAAAGAAAATTTACAAAGCAGTGTATTAATCAGTGCAAATATAAATGTGTGGTGATTGCTACATAGCAGAGATTTCTCTAGATCCAGAAGAGTTTGTGGAGAAAAGATGTTTGAATTGTGGTTTTTGAAGATGAGGAATATGGAGAAGCAAAGATGCTAAGCAGAACGGTATCGTTTGATTGCAAGTAGAGAATATATATTTTCAGGGAATTTTAAAATTCTCTACTATCACAGGTGAACTAAGAGACTATGGCTGAGGGCCTTGTATCTGTAAGGACTTGTGGAAGTAAAATTTGTGCTGTGAAAAAGCAGTACAGAGAGATTCATAGCTGGGTGAACCTTTGTTTGGGTGGTTTATTGTTAGATACATGAAGAAGAGCTGTATACTAATAGTATATGCCTTAGGGGACTGCTGCTTATGGTGTGTCATGTGACCGCAGCTAGGAAGATAAGTTAAAACGTTGAAAGTAAATGTTTAGAAATTTCTGTAACAGTTTGAGAATACCACAACATCCAAATATGTCATCATTTTCTAGTAGTTCACTTGTATTTTATGAATAATGTATAGGACCATGATGCATAGGAAATTTTTAAAAAACATGATCCTTCACAACTGATATTTGAGAAGCACTGATTTTTTAAAAAATTTTCTACATTATGAACATATAAATAGGAAAAGTACCATTATTTGAAAATATATACAGTTATTATTGGCCAGGAGTGATGGCAGAAGAAATTGAATTATGAGTGTGTGCTCAGTGGGAGAGATAAGCCCCCCAAAACACTGGAGCTGGAATTTTGTTGAAAATGGGAGGTAATGTATTAGACATCGGTGCATGAGGAAACCATAACACCAAGGTGGATAGATCAAGCTGAGAACTGGTATGATAGAAAAGGACCTGAGAGCCACTGTGAATCACAGATGTGATCTGGACAGCAGTAAAATTTTCTGTCAGAAATCCTCAGGGACAGTCTCTTTAAAATAAAGTTTGATGTAAAGAATACAGATATTTGTAAATGACGTGATGACATCTGCTAAATATTCTTGCTAAGCCGTGTGACCACCGATGATTGAGATAAAAGTTCCTGCAGAATTTGTATCTGGCAGTTTTGGCTTCCCTCTGTATAACACTCATGGTACTTTGCCCTCTTTTTTAGTCATCTAGTCATTTTTGCATTTAGCTTTCTTCCCTTCCCAAATTAAAGCAAAAAGGCTCTGGTTCTTGTCATTTACATTTCTTTTGTTTTAATTGTACTTTAGTACGACATTTCAGTCAATGTGCAGCTTTTACCTGGGCATTTGTATTTTATCGAAGTTTCTAGTAGTGGGATAACAGTTTCACTTTCGTAAGTTTTTTAGGTTTTAACACCAAGTTAAATTCTGTGGAATTAGAGGACAGAGACTTGTGAATATCATGTTTATTTCTTCTGTTCCTGATTGTAAAGCTCTTTGTTAGGATGGGGGAGGCAGGATCGGAGGAGGCCTGTGTATCTGCTCCTGGCTTACTTGTGAGGAGATGAGGCTGGGGTTGGCCTAGCTTCAGGTGATTCCCCGATCTCAGTGTGGAGCCTCCTCCCCACTGTTTTCAATTTCAAGAGCATCTTTCCCTCTGTCCATCATCTCTGTTACAAAGTTTTCTGAGATGTATATTTTGTGATTTCTGATTACTTTGATGTTTAAAAGTTTTTGTGTACATTTCTGTTGTAATATTCTTCAAAAGGTGACTTTTATGTTGCATACTTTTACATAGGGAACCGATCAGGACTAGCAAACTGGCAAGAGCTAAAATGAATTTGGAGAAATCTATAGGATTGTGGCATAGACAATCTGGGATATAAATCCTTCCTTAATCCTTCAGATGGTTAGACTCATTGAACACAAACCAAGTATTGATCTTGGGTGAGGTGGGGTAGGGGGGAAGATGAGGAGATAATGGAGAAGACATCAAAAAATAAATCTTAATGGGTATCACAATACAAAGCGTCACCTGTGAAACCATTTCTAAACATTTATTATTCTCAGATGTTGTTTTACTTAGTATTTCGATTTCCAGGTGAGCCACATCGGGATCTTTTCCCCATGAGTGTTGTATAAGAATGTTCGTATGGAAAATTGTGTTCAGAATTCCAAATTAACACTCTGAGCTATTCTGTTACGGAGTCTACTGATCCTCTGTTCACCTCCTCTTGCTATGGTGTGGAAATGTGCTCAAGTTTGAGACTTAGGGATATGTATGGTATACTTGTTGGAGTTCAGAGGAGCATCCTGGTTCCTGTTTGTAGCTTGCTCAGAGCTCATGGTGAGTTTTTATTTCTATCTAAGAGCAGACTGTTAGGAATAGTAATAACTCAGTAGCGTTGAACAATGGTCAAGGTTTAATCGAAGTTGTATGCCAGGCAGTTTGAATTGAATCCCCTAATCTACACTGATTGGGTCTTTAAGCTTACTTAAACCTTTTTGTGTCTTCATTTGCAAAATGAGAAAAATATTATACTTAATACCTGGTTTGTTGAGTTGTTGTGAGGACTAAATGAGAAATGCCCCATAAACGGTAGCTATTACTGGTAAAAGATGATGTTAGCCAAACCTTTCTAGTTTTGTTTGGGAATTGTTTCCTGTTGTTAAATGAGTGAATATCTGTCGCTGCTCACGCTAGATCAGACTGTGTTAGTTAGCCTTTGGAAATGCCTTCTCTTATAGTTGCTCTGAAACCGTTCATCTTTGAAATATTCATATCCCTCCTCCAACATTTGAATTTTTGATTCCTCCTCACATAACTGTTAGCTTCTCAAACATATCTGTCAGATTTGGTGAAAGTACATCTGGGATTTTCTCAGCGATGCTTTGGCAGACAGAAACTTGATTTTATTTATGTTGACAGTGGTTTTCTATATCTGTTTCAGGTGATATGGCAATTCTTTTATAAAATTAAATGTTTTATAATGTCATTATCTCATTTAGTCACGCCAACAGTTCTTTGAGAGACACTGTTTTTTCCATTTCACAGATTAGAAAATGGGAGGTTTAGAGAAATCAAGTAATTTACTTGGACTACTATAGATAATATGTAGTTACATTCAGAGAAAAACAAAAATCTCTTTAGGGCAAAATAGCACTGAGTCTTCTATAAGGTGAAAAATGAAGAAGTAGTGGAGAGAGAGACCACTGGTAACATGCAGAGGAGGAGATTATAACATTGATTGACCTATGCCTGTCTGTTTTTTGATTTATGTGATTATCTCAGTGTAAGTTTTTTACACAGTGTAAATTTCTAGGGAATAATACAAAATCAAGCTTTTAATAATTGTTAGATAACTTTTCAGAAATGCTGTACAAATTTGTATTTCTACTCATGGGTGCTGATTTTTCGGTAGCCTTGAAAACAGATGTAGAAATCTTTCCTTGTCATTTTATAGTCAAAAGCCCCTCACTGTTAACATTTGATTATTGGTCCTGTTGAGCTTCTCCTTTATGCTTTTTGACCTTGGATTTTTTGTGTGTGTGTGTGTCCTTTGCTTATTTTGGACTCCCCTGGTGGCTCAGACAGTAAAGAGTCTGCCTTCAATGTGGTAGACTGGGTTCAATCCCTGGGTTGGGAAGATCTCCTGGAGAAGGAAATGGCAACGGACTCCAGTATTCTTACATGGAAAATTCCATGGACGGAAGAGCCTGGTAGGCTACAGTCCATGGGGTTGCAAAGAGTTGGACACGACTGAGTGACTTCACTTTCACTTTNTTGTGTATGTGTGTGTGTCCTTTGCTTATTTTGGACTCCCCTGGTGGCTCAGACAGTAAAGAGTCTGCCTTCAATGTGGTAGACCGGGTTCAATCCCTGGGTTGGGAAGATCTCCTGGAGGAGGAAATGGCAACGGACTCCAGTATTCTTACATGGAAAATTCCGTGGACGGAAGAGCCTGGTAGGCTACAGTCCATGGGGTTGCAAAGAGTTGGACACGACTGAGTGACTTCACTTTCACTTTTCATTTTCAACTTGCTCATTTTTCTGTTGGGCTATCATTCTTAAATTTTTTGTAAACTCTTTGTTTATTAGATACATAAGCATTTATGCTCTTAGTTCTGAAATGTCATACTTAATGTTATTAAGTACCTTAAAAAAGAATGAAACATTAAGCTCATTTTTGTTAAAATAACATGGTAATTCTCTGTCTGATGAATATTGAAAGGATTGTCATTGTTTTTATGGAATGTGAATCCACTAACATTTTTATTGCTAAAGACCTATAGTATTCAGCTTCCCTTAGCAAACAGTTAGGTTTTCTCTTTTATCTGCATATGAATCCTTATATGTGCCATTCATCCTATTGTTTAACCCCAGTCAGTCTATTCTTTTCTTAAAATGATGGATTAGATTAGAAACTTGTTTATAAAAATGATAGTTCCTGTCAAAAATGACTCAACTTTGAGTTAGCTTTCTTTCCCTCATAAATCAAGAGTTATCCAGGATAAACTTCCAAAATTGTGTTTAGATAGAGGTGTGCCTTGGATAGAGCAGAGTAAATTGGTTGTAACAAGCTAGGAGTTCAGCCACATATTTTCTGAACTTTATTTTAATTGACGCTTCTGTACAGTGACAGCTTGCTTTTGTTAAGAGTTTTGAAAATTGATGATTTCAAGGGAATTTTGTTCTATTGATTTTTAAAAAAAATCTTACATGAGTTTTTGTTTTGGAGGCTTTTTTTAAGATGTGTCTGGTTGGTTGGTGTTTTTCTCACTACTGTATTTAAACATGCGAACGGAAGCAGCATGGCTTTTGTATGCAGTATTTAATGCTGTTGTTGCTGCTCAGGTGCTAAGTTGTGTCCAGCTCTTTGCGACCCCATGGACTGCAGGCTTCCTTGTCCTTCACCATCTCCCGGAGTTTGCTCAAACTCATGTCCAATGCTTTTGATGATAATCATTATTTAGCCTTAGCTTTTGGGATTTTGAGATGATTCTTACCTAGTAATGACAGTTTAGTAAAACCATGTTGCATTTGCCACTGCATTTGGAAACTAGTGGATCATTCTGAGATATTCTAGCTTCTTGACTCTCTACTTTGGGCATTATTGTAGCTGATGCTAAGAGTTTGGCACTACTGATGGTTCATCCCTGTTTTCTTAGGAAGTAGGGGTCAGGAATAAATGAGTAAAGGTCAGTTTAGAATTCTCAACGTGCTCATTCTCACACACATGCTAGCCTAATTTTAAAGCTGAATTTAACCAAAACTATGTTAGTTTTCCCAACTCTATTTAATTCTCAAGATTTGTTTTCCTTGCATTTTGAAAGTGGCTTAATAGTCTCTGCAGCTTTTGTTTCTCATTGATCCCATCCATGCCAATTAGATTCAAAGAAAGATTAATTTAGAAATTTGGTCATTTTAGGAGTAGCTAGAATAATATTAATATTGTAATGCTAACATTATGTTATAATGTTAAAGAACATTACAGAATGTAGAATTTTTTTGGATTGAGGAAGAATACCATAGTTGAGTACAAGTTCTGCAGCTCGACCTTAGGACCTTATGTTAGTTTTGAGATTATAGGCAAATTATTTTAGCCTCTTCTAAGCCCGCCTTCTCATCTCTAAAGTTGGTATTATAATAGTGCCTATCTCACAGAATTTTGAATATTACATAATATTAATGCTATGAAGTGCTTACCATAGTGCATTGTGCTTGTCAGATTGTAGTTGTTTTAGTCTTATGCTGCTTACAGTCTTGCAGTTTAGAAACATCTGTTTATCTGTTTCTCAGTGTTGAATTACTTTTGATTAATCACTACTTAAAGTTCAGTCATGGTAAAGGGCCTTGCTGAATATGTTCTGCTTCATTTCAAGATTGAATTTAAGTAAGGGACACATAAATCAAAAGGGAACCTTTTACTGATAAGCAAATAGGCATTTTAGCATGATGATTGCTTTTGATAAGAGACTAAAGTTCATATAAAAATTTTTATGGTCATTACAGGTGATAGTTTATTGTAGAAATAACTTATGATTTAAAACAATATTACTCACACTTAAAAATTTTAATAACATTGGCATGGTATTTTATTTCTCTACATCTTGTTTTCTGGTTCTATTCTAAAGCAAAAGAATAAAAGAAGTTGTAGTTTGGTGTTCCAGATCTTTAGAAAAATGTGGTCTTAACAACTGATCTCATTTTTGGTGGCATAAAACTACATCGTAACATTGAATTTTAAAAACAGAAGTAATGACTGCTTTTAGGCTTTCTTAAATTTAGGTAAATAATATTTCAGACTTCTTCTCCCAAAATCTTACTCAGTAGAGCTTAAAAAATATGTTTCCGTGTGTCTGTGTAGCTCCTGCTGTGCTACATTTGATGAGATTTGGATTACTTTTTACCTAGCAGTATCTTCTCAACCTGTGTATGATTTCTATATTGACTGCACAAGTTAAAAGGTCTTTTTCATTTACAAATGTTTACCTGCCCATGAGTCTTTAATAATGACTGTTTTTCCATAGACCCACTTNTCATCTCTAAAGTTGGTATTATAATAGTGCCTATCTCACAGAATTTTGAATATTACATAATATTAATGCTATGAAGTGCTTACCATAGTGCATTGTGCTTGTCAGATTGTAGTTGTTTTAGTCTTATGCTGCTTACAGTCTTGCAGTTTAGAAACATCTGTTTATCTGTTTCTCAGTGTTGGATTACTTTTGATTAATCACTACTTAAAGTTCAGTCATGGTAAAGGGCCTTGCTGAATATGTTCTGCTTCATTTCAAGATTGAATTTAAGTAAGGGACACATAAATCAAAAGGGAACCTTTTACTGATAAGCAAATAGGCATTTTAGCATGATGATTGCTTTTGATAAGAGACTAAAGTTCATATAAAAATTTTTATGGTCATTACAGGTGATAGTTTATTGTAGAAATAACTTATGATTTAAAACAATATTACTCACACTTAAAAATTTTAATAACATTGGCATGGTATTTTATTTCTCTACATCTTGTTTTCTGGTTCTATTCTAAAGCAAAAGAATAAAAGAAGTTGTAGTTTGGTGTTCCAGATCTTTAGAAGAATGTGGTCTTAACAACTGATCTCATTTTTGGTGGCATAAAACTACATCGTAACATTGAATTTTAAAAACAGAAGTAATGACTGCTTTTAGGCTTTCTTAAATTTAGGTAAATAATATTTCAGACTTCTTCTCCCAAGATCTTACTCAGTAGAGCTTAAAAAATATGTTTCCGTGTGTCTGTGTAGCTCCTGCTGTGCTACATTTGATGAGATTTGGATTACTTTTTACCTAGCAGTGTCCTCTCAACCTGTGTATGATTTCTATATTGACTGCACAAGTTAAAAGGTCTTTTTCATTTACAAATGTTTACCTGCCCATGAGTCTTTAATAATGACTGTTTTTCCATAGACCCACTTTCTATAGACCTAGTCACCATCCCATCCTATAACTGACTTTATTTAAACAATGAAAACGGAAGGGACCTAATATATTTCTGTGAAAAGCCTACAGTTACTGATAATGAATGGCAGGACAAAATGCAACATGATCTTTGAGGTTGACTTGGTTTTGCTTTTGATTTTTAAATCTTTTTACTCATGGAGAAAATTGATTTGAGTCCAATTTATAATCATTTATAGTTTTAGCTATACTGTTCTAAATTAATTAGGGGTAGAACCCTTTAAAGTCCAGGTGTGTTAATATACCTGATTAATAAGTTAAGTAGAAGTAGTTCCCTTTGTCTGTATGGAAATTAGCTAATTTAAATATTCAAATAGTTTTAATCAGTTAGTCTATTTTTTCCCAGTGGGTTTAGATTAACCACTGATGGTTAATGTAAATATAATCCTACATTTAGTTCTCATAATAACAAATATGCTAAGCCACCAGGATATTTAATTAATTGAGGGAAGACCTTTGTAGTTAGNTTAATTCTCAAGATTTGTTTTCCTTGCATTTTGAAAGTGGCTTAATAGTCTCTGCAGCTGTTGTTTCTCATTGATCCCATCCATGCCAATTAGATTCAAAGAAAGATTAATTTAGAAATTTGGTCATTTTAGGAGTAGCTAGAATAATATTAATATTGTAATGCTAACATTATGTTATAATGTTAAAGAATATTACAGAATGTAGAATTTTTTTGGATTGAGGAAGAATACCATAGTTGAGTACAAGCTCTGCAGCTCGACCTTAGGACCTTATGTTAGTTTTGAGATTATAGGCAAATTATTTTAGCCTCTTCTAAGCCCGCCTTCTCATCTCTAAAGTTGGTATTATAATAGTGCCTATCTCACAGAATTTTGAATATTACATAATATTAATGCTATGAAGTGCTTACCACAGTGCATTGTGCTTGTCAGATTGTAGTTGTTTTAGTCTTATGCTGCTTACAGTCTTGCAGTTTAGAAACATCTGTTTATCTGTTTCTCAGTGTTGGATTACTTTTGATTAATCACTACTTAAAGTTCAGTCATGGTAAAGGGCCTTGCTGAATATGTTCTGCTTCATTTCAAGATTGAATTTAAGTAAGGGACACATAAATCAAAAGGGAACCTTTTACTGATAAGCAAATAGGCATTTTAGCATGATGATTGCTTTTGATAAGAGACTAAAGTTCATATAAAAATTTTTATGGTCATTACAGGTGATAGTTTATTGTAGAAATAACTTATGATTTAAAACAATATTACTCACACTTAAAAATTTTAATAACATTGGCATGGTATTTTATTTCTATACATCTTGTTTTCTGGTTCTATTCTAAAGCAAAAGAATAAAAGAAGTTGTAGTTTGGTGTTCCAGATCTTTAGAAAAATGTGGTCTTAACAACTGATCTCATTTTTGGTGGCATAAAACTACATCGTAACATTGAATTTTAAAAACAGAAGTAATGACTGCTTTTAGGCTTTCTTAAATTTAGGTAAATAATATTTCAGACTTCTTCTCCCAAAATCTTACTCAGTAGAGCTTAAAAAATATGTTTCCGTGTGTCTGTGTAGCTCCTGCTGTGCTACATTTGATGAGATTTGGATTACTTTTTACCTAGCAGTGTCCTCTGTTTTCATCTTCTCAACCTGTGTATGATTTCTATATTGACTGCACAAGTTAAAAGGTCTTTTTCATTTACAAATGTTTACCTGCCCATGAGTCTTTAATAATGACTGTTTTTCCATAGACCCACTTTCTGTAGACCTAGTCACCATCCCATCCTATAACTGACTTTATTTAAACAATGAAAACGGAAGGGACCTAATATATTTCTGTGAAAAGCCTACAGTTACTGATAATGAATGGCAGGACAAAATGCAACATGATCTTTGAGGTTGACTTGGTTTTGCTTTTGATTTTTAAATCTTTTTACTCATGGAGAAAATTGATTTGAGTCCAATTTATAATCATTTATAGTTTTAGCTATACTGTTCTAAATTAATTAGGGGTAGAACCCCTGTCTNAATGCAACATGATCTTTGAGGTTGACTTGGTTTTGCTTTTGATTTTTAAATCTTTTTACTCATGGAGAAAATTGATTTGAGTCCAATTTATAATCATTTATAGTTTTAGCTATACTGTTCTAAATTAATTAGGGGTAGAACCCTTTAAAGTCCAGGTGTGTTAACATACCTGATTAATAAGTTAAGTAGAAGTAGTTCCCTTTGTCTGTATGGAAATTAGCTAATTTAAATATTCAAATAGTTTTAATCAGTTAGTCTATTTTTTCCCAGTGGGTTTAGATTAACCACTGATGGTTAATGTAAATATAATCCTACATTTAGTTCTCATAATAACAAATATGCTAAGCCACCAGGATATTTAATTAATTGAGGGAAGACCTTTGTAGTTAGAGAGGGTTTTTTTTTTCCCCTTCAATAACTTTATTCTTTATAAAGCATGTAAATAAACTGTTGAACTTCTAAAGAATTACCATGTTTAAGAAGAAGGTCTATTGCTATCACCATTCTAGACTATGGGAATTCGTTCCATTCCTTCATCTTCCAATTGTAGTGGCAAAGTGGAAACTGAACTGAAATTAAGTTGGCTTGTGACATGACTGCAAGGGATAGACACATAAAGATATACACACAGACACTTGCAAACATGGAATGCTGGGCCTCCAGAAAAGTGTCACAGCAGGGTCTACTGAGTCCTGCACTCAGGCATATCTTTTCCTGATGACATGTGCCAAGGCCCTGGCTGGGGATCCACGGTCTCCGCTTCAGAAATTTGTTCTTTTGTACAAAGGCCTAAACCTGAGTTACCAAAATAGCGAACTGGAGGAGGTACTGGCAAAGACTTTGCATGTGTTAGTTGCTTAGCCATGTTCAACTCTTTGTGACCTCAAGGACTGTAGCCCACCAGGCTCCTCTGTCCATGGGATTCTCCAGGTAAGAACACTAGAGTGTATTGCCATTTCCTTCTCCAGGCAAAGACTTTCATTGGTTATCAAAAAACCAATATTTCGGTGACTCTTTTGGTATAGGATCTTGGACATTTGGTTCCTTGCATTGAGAAGATATACGGTGTCTCTTTTTAGAGAGTGTCCCAGTCACTGTAGGAGACTTTGGAGAATTCTCACAAGTTAACTTGTGAACCTCTCTCTTAACTGCTCTTCTTCCATGTCTTGACCTCACTTAACAGTTCATTCTTTTGCTTTACTAGCTGTTCATTTTGCTGCTTTAACTTAGAAACTTCCTTTTCTAGCTGTGTGTATTCACTTTTCAGAATAAGAGCTTTAGTGCTTTGTACAATGCCACTGCCGCCTCCACAGGTTAAGGGTTTATTTGAAGGCTGAGTATCAGTATGTTTTGATACCATTGAGGTATCTTGGGCCCGTTGATGTCTTCTAAGATTTTCTCTCCATAGCCTTATAAGTTCTTTTTGATACTGTGCAGTGGCTTTTGTTGAAGCAATTTCCTTTTCAAACTCCATGACATTTTTCATCTTCTCCAGGTTTATTTTCACCAGTTTCGTTTTGAGATCTTCAGTTTCTTCTTTATAAGGCTTAGCTCTTAAAGCAGCTTTGACCTGAAATACTTGGATCTTTTATTTGTTTTTTCAAGGCATTCATTTGATTCATTAACTTGCTGTTGAAGTTTTGCTATTATGTCATCAGTCATCTCGAGTTCTTTCTTCATCATCGTAATCTTGCCTTCGGTATGCAGAGCACTTTCTTTAGCTTCCTGGAGTGATGTTTCCAGCTCTTGAATCTTCTCTGTGGCTTGCTGTGTAGCTCTTGATGTGACTTAAGGTTGCCTGTCTTGTGTAGTAGGATTAACAAGGGCACCAGAGGTCAGGGAGAGCTTCAAAGTTTGATAGCTTTTAAATAGTTTTTCATTGTTCTCTTTCACTGATTTCAGATCATACTCCCATTCTTTGGCTACTGTAGCATTTCTTTCTTTAAACTCTGTTAATTCATTCATTATAGCAATTATTTTGTTTTTCACTTGGCAAATACTATCATTTTCTTTCTGGATGTCATTTTTAAACTTTTCTATATCAAAATGAGCATTTCAACCACTCTTCCAAAAACTGACTCATTTCTTTTCTGTTACTTAGTACTTGCTGAAATTCAGTCTTTATGCTGTGGAAATCACTTTCTGAGAAATCCTTGAGAATTTCTTCAATATGTAGATCCACGCTCTGACTCAATTTGAGGTCTCTTGATTCTCCAGGTGATAACGCCATAATCTTGTTGAAGGTGCTATATTTCCATTAGCAGTTCATTTTGCATTTCCACTTCATCAGTAAAAGCCATTTCAAATTTATTGATGGATTCATGTTTTTCTTCCTTTGTCCTTGCAACATAGTTTAGCACATACTGAAGCTTCATCACAACTCTGAAATTCCGTGGAACAACTCTGGTTTGCAGTAAGAAGTTTCTGGGTTTGTTGGGTTTGTGGATATGGAAGTGAGAAGTTTGCTTTTACTCTAACTGAAAGCTCTTTTTAGGTTTCAGTTTCATTCTTTAAGTCAAGAGACAGTCTATTTAAACATTCATAGTGATTATCCATCTCTGAGTGTCTCTTCAGAAGCTCTTTTATCCTAAAGCACTTTTCTCTCAGGCTTCTTGTAAGGTGTTGGTTTCCATCACATAGTAACTTTTTTTCATATTTTACCTCTTTGGTTTCTGTTGATCCTTTTTCTGTAATACATCTTTTGATTATTTAAATCCTTTTGAATATTTGAAATCTGAGATATTTTCTGAAACTCTCTGAATTTATCAGTAGTTTCTTGGTGTTCTTCAAATGCATATGAAAAGTTTTTAGTTTTTCGTGTTTCCAGTTCTCTAACTATGGTTCCTTGCAGGTCTGCCTTGAGTAGGTCTTTCTCCAGTTTGAGAGTCTCTTACACTCTCCTTCAGTTCAGTTCAATTCAGTTGCTCAGTCGCGTCCAAATCTTAGTGACCCCATGAATTGCAGCACGCCAGGCCTCCCTGTCCATCACCAGCTCCCAGAGTTCACTCAGACTCATGTCCATCGAGTCCGTGATGCCATCTAGCCATCTCATCCTCTGTCATCCCCTTCTCTTCCTGCCCCTAATCTCTCCCAGCATCAGAGTCTTTTCCAACGAGTCAACTCTTTGCATGAGGTGGCCAAAGAATTGGAGTTTCAGCCTTAGCGTCATTCCTTCCAAAGAACACCCAGGACTGATCTCCTTTAGAATGGACTGGTTGGATCTCCTTACAGTCCAAGGGACTCTCAAGAGTCTTCTCCAACACCACAGTTCAAAAGCATCAATTCTTTGGTGCTCAGCTTTCTTCACAGTCTGACTCTCACATCCATACATGACCACAGGAAAAACCATAGCCTTGACTAGACGGACCTTTGTTGGCAAAGTAATGTCTCTACTTTTGAATATACTATCTAGGTTGGTCATAACTTTTCTTCCAAGGAGTAAATGTCTTTTAATTTCATGGCTACATCACCATCTGCAGTGATTTTAGAGCCCCCCCAAATAAAGTCTGACGCTGTTTCCCCATCTATTTCCCATGAAGTGATGGGACCAGATACCCTGATCTTAGTTTTCTGAATGTTGAGTTTTAAGCCAACTTTTTCCATCTCCTCTTTCACTTTCATCAACAGGCTCTTGAGTTCCTCTTCACTTTCTGCCATAAGGGTGGTGTCATCTGCATATCTGAGGTTATTGATATTTCTCCTAGCAGTCTTGATTCCAGCTTGTGCTTCTTCCAGCCCAGAGTTTCTCATGATGTACTCTGGATGTAAGTTAAATAAGCAGGGTGACAATATACAGCCTTGATATACTCCTTTTCCTATTTGGAACCAGTCTGTTGTTCCATGTCCACTTCTAACTGTTGCTTCCTGACCTGCATATAGAGGTTATCTCTTTCTTTCATTACAGAGTTCATTTCTTCAAGGTTTTCATGAAGCTTCTGAGCCAAATTTAAGTTCTCCATTTCTATTTTATTCATGGTTAAGCTCTGGCCCTTAAATTCTTTCTTCAGTTGCTCAGTGTCACACATTTTTTCCTGTGTTTCACTAATTTCTTCTTTTAACTTAAAAAGTCGCTGTTCATTTACTTTCAGCTCTTCGACCTTTCCTTGCATTTGAGTTTTGTAAATCCACTTGCATATTTGATATTTCTTCTGTCTTCTCAGAGATAATCCCTCTGAGTTTATCAATAATTTCCTGGTGCTCCTTCAGAAGCACCTGAGCTATTCTTAGTTTCTCTTGTTTTTCCAGGTCTTTAGCTTTTGTTTCTCTGAGGCTTTCCCTGAGTTGATCTCAGTCCATTTTGAGGGTTCCCTCCATTCTTCTTAGGTCATCTCTTTCCTTATTTATTTCTCCAACATTTTCATGAAGTTTCTGAGTCAACCTTAACTTCTCTGTTTTTGTGCTTTCCAGGACTGAATTCTGGGTCTCTTAATTGCTTATTCAGTTGCTCTGTTTGATACATATTGTCCCTAAGATCATTTTTTACCTTAAGAAGTTGATGTTCTTTCTCTTGAAGTTCTTGAATCTGTGCTTCTAAGGCAGTATTTGTGTTTTCTAAATTCATTTGGTTGTTTGATATATCATCTGTCTTCTCTGAAACAATTCCTCTGAGTTTAATTTATAGTTTCTTGGTGTTTTTTTAGATTCATTTNTAGCCATCTCATCCTCTGTCATCCCCTTCTCTTCCTGCCCCTAATCTCTCCCAGCATCAGAGTCTTTTCCAACGAGTCAACTCTTTGCATGAGGTGGCCAAAGAATTGGAGTTTCAGCCTTAGCGTCATTCCTTCCAAAGAACACCCAGGACTGATCTCCTTTAGAATGGACTGGTTGGATCTCCTTACAGTCCAAGGGACTCTCAAGAGTCTTCTCCAACACCACAGTTCAAAAGCATCAATTCTTTGGTGCTCAGC
>SJYW01007653.1:1126391-1158273 GCA_006410735.1 Raphicerus campestris
TTTTGAATATTTGAAATCTGAGATATTTTCTGAAACTCTCTGAATTTATCAGTAGTTTCTTGGTGTTCTTCAAATGCATATGAAAAGTTTTTAGTTTTTCGTGTTTCCAGTTCTCTAACTATGGTTCCTTGCAGGTCTGCCTTGAGTAGGTCTTTCTCCAGTTTGAGAGTCTCTTACACTCTCCTTCAGTTCAGTTCAATTCAGTTGCTCAGTCGCGTCCAAATCTTAGTGACCCCATGAATTGCAGCACGCCAGGCCTCCCTGTCCATCACCAGCTCCCAGAGTTCACTCAGACTCATGTCCATCGAGTCCGTGATGCCATCTAGCCATCTCATCCTCTGTCATCCCCTTCTCTTCCTGCCCCTAATCTCTCCCAGCATCAGAGTCTTTTCCAACGAGTCAACTCTTTGCATGAGGTGGCCAAAGAATTGGAGTTTCAGCCTTAGCGTCATTCCTTCCAAAGAACACCCAGGACTGATCTCCTTTAGAATGGACTGGTTGGATCTCCTTACAGTCCAAGGGACTCTCAAGAGTCTTCTCCAACACCACAGTTCAAAAGCATCAATTCTTTGGTGCTCAGCTTTCTTCACAGTCTGACTCTCACATCCATACATGACCACAGGAAAAACCATAGCCTTGACTAGACGGACCTTTGTTGGCAAAGTAATGTCTCTACTTTTGAATATACTATCTAGGTTGGTCATAACTTTTCTTCCAAGGAGTAAATGTCTTTTAATTTCATGGCTACATCACCATCTGCAGTGATTTTAGAGCCCCCCCAAATAAAGTCTGACGCTGTTTCCCCATCTATTTCCCATGAAGTGATGGGACCAGATACCCTGATCTTCGTTTTCTGAATGTTGAGTTTTAAGCCAACTTTTTCCATCTCCTCTTTCACTTTCATCAACAGGCTCTTTAGTTCCTCTTCACTTTCTGCCATAAGGGTGGTGTCATCTGCATATCTGAGGTTATTGATATTTCTCCTAGCAGTCTTGATTCCAGCTTGTGCTTCTTCCAGCCCAGAGTTTCTCATGATGTACTCTGGATGTAAGTTAAATAAGCAGGGTGACAATATACAGCCTTGATATACTCCTTTTCCTATTTGGAACCAGTCTGTTGTTCCATGTCCACTTCTAACTGTTGCTTCCTGACCTGCATATAGAGGTTATCTCTTTCTTTCATTACAGAGTTCATTTCTTCAAGGTTTTCATGAAGCTTCTGAGCCAAATTTAAGTTCTCCATTTCTATTTTATTCATGGTTAAGCTCTGGCCCTTAAATTCTTTCTTCAGTTGCTCAGTGTCACACATTTTTTCCTGTGTTTCACTAATTTCTTCTTTTAACTTAAAAAGTCGCTGTTCATTTACTTTCAGCTCTTCGACCTTTCCTTGCATTTGAGTTTTGTAAATCCACTTGCATATTTGATATTTCTTCTGTCTTCTCAGAGATAATCCCTCTGAGTTTATCAATAATTTCCTGGTGCTCCTTCAGAAGCACCTGAGCTATTCTTAGTTTCTCTTGTTTTTCCAGGTCTTTAGCTTTTGTTTCTCTGAGGCTTTCCCTGAGTTGATCTCAGTCCATTTTGAGGGTTCCCTCCATTCTTCTTAGGTCATCTCTTTCCTTATTTATTTCTCCAACATTTTCATGAACCCTAAGGTTTCTGAGTCAACCTTAACTTCTCTGTTTTTGTGCTTTCCAGGACTGAATTCTGGGTCTCTTAATTGCTTATTCAGTTGCTCTGTTTGATACATATTGTCCCTAAGATCATTTTTTACCTTAAGAAGTTGATGTTCTTTCTCTTGAAGTTCTTGAATCTGTGCTTCTAAGGCAGTATTTGTGTTTTCTAAATTCATTTGGTTGTTTGATATATCATCTGTCTTCTCTGAAACAATTCCTCTGAGTTTAATTTATAGTTTCTTGGTGTTTTTTTAGATTCATTTGGGCAATTCTTAGTTCTCTCATCTTTCCTGGTTTCTACTTGTTGTTTGTCTTAGGTTTTCCTTGAGCTGGTCTATCTCTACTTTGAGAGTCTCCTCTGTACTGCTAAGATCATCTCTTTCTTTTGTACCAGATCTTATTTCTGTAAGATTTTCATGGAGTCTCTGAGTTAACTTTGTTTTCCCATTCTGTATTTTGTAGAGTTGATTTTTGGGCCTCAAGTTGCTTCTTCAAGTTTTCCATTTCACATATTTTTTCCCGAGTCTCACTGACATCTTTCATCTCAAGACATTGATGTTCTTCTTCCTGAAATTCTTGAATCTTTGCCTGTAAGTCAGCATCTGAATTCCCTAAGACTCTCTGGATATTTGTTCCTTGATCTGTCTTCTCTGAACTATTCCTTGCGTTAATGGTTTCTTGGTACTCCTTCAGAAGCATGTAAGTAGCTTTCTGCTTTGATTTTCAGTTTTTCAGCTACAGTTTCTTTAGTGTTTTCTTTGAGTTGGTGTCTTTCCTTTTGAAGGGCCTCCTGTACCCTTTCCAGTTCATCTCTTTCTTTAATTATGTTTTTTAATTCTTGACTTGCCTGAAGTTTTTCAGTCAGCTTGAGCCTCTCTCTTTCTATTCTTTGTAGTGATGAATCTTTGGCTTTGAGCTGTTCCTTTAAGTGTTCCAGTTCACTCCTTTTTTCTAGAATCTCACTGATTTCGTTGATGGTAATAAACTGTTTCTCATAAAGCTCTTGCATCTTTTTCTGTAATTCATCATTTGCTGTTTTAAATTCCTGTTGAATGTGTGATATTTTAGTTTCACTTTCTGATAGATCCACTCTCAGTTTACCAGTAATTTTCTCTTGTTCTTTCAGGTGACAGTAAGCACCTTGTTCCTCTTCAGTTTCTAGTATTAGCTGCAGTTTCTCTTGGAGTTGGTTCTTTTCCGATTGAAGAAACTCTTGTAGCCTCTGCAGGTCAGCTCTCTCCTTAGCCACAGTTTTCACTTCATCATGACTTTCTTCAAGTCTTTCAGACAATTCGAACTTTTCCATTTCTAGCTTTAGTAGTGCTGAGTCTTTGACTTTGAATTGCTCCTTCAATTGCTCCATCTCATTCATTATTTTCTTAGTCTCACTGTCTTTTTCTTTCATATTGATGGACTGTTCCTGTTTGTCTTGAGATGCCTGGATCTTTTCCTTTAGCTTTTCTTGAACTTCTGCTAGTTTTTCTCAGGTCCTAGAAAGCTCTTCTTTCTTAATGGTATGGTTCTTTTCTTGTGCAACAATATCCTGTTGTTTTTTAAGTTCATTTCCAAGAATTCTTAATTCTTCCTGGTTTTCAGTGGTCATTTTAACATTTTCTCTTAGGTCAAGTCTTCAGTTGTTCCTTCTCTGCTGTAATACTCTCTAACATTTGTTGCAGTTCATCTTTCTCTGTTGCTTAGTTAGCTCATTATCCTTAGCATCTACAATCAGAGCTTGGGTTTTTTTGGTTTCCAGATTTTGGCTTTTATCTGTGCCAAACATCTTTTACTGAAATTCATTCCTAGTTTCTCCTAAGTTTTCCTCTATATGCAAATTCTTGCAAGTTTCCTCAGAAATTTTCATTTTTAGAATGTTAATTGTTTCTTGGTGGTGTTTTGAAGACTCAGGAGCATTTCGGAGTTGTTCCTGGGTGTCTGTATTCATGTTTATAGTATCCTGAATGTCATTTTTGAGTTGGTCCCTCTCAATTTGTAGGCTCTCTTGGAGTTATTTTTGATCATCTTTTTCTTGGGTTAAGGTTTTTACTTCTACTAAGGTTTGTTGACATTTCTCAGTGTTTTCTCCTTTTCTACAGTGTGCAGCCTAGAATCTCTACTTTCTAATTGTTCCTTCAGCTCTTCCACTTTTAATCTTTCTTGATTCTCAGTTGCTTTTTGCTGAAGTTCTTGGGTTTTATGAGAGAGCTTTGTCTTCAAAGCCTCCAAATCTAAACCAAGTTCTTGAGCTTCTTTAGAGAGATTTCCTATTTCTTGATTCAGTTTTGCATTCTCTTCAAGGACCTTCTTATACTTTTGCTCAGATTCAGTATGATTATTTTTAACATCTTGGAATTTCTGAACAGTGCTTTCACAACTCAACTGGGAAGTTAACAGGTCATTTTTAGTGTTCCCAATTCCTTCAAGTAAACCTTGAATTCTACTTTCCTTATCAACTACTTCAGAAGACAATTTGTCTTTTTCTAATGTTACTATATAGAGCTCTTCAGATTTATCATGTATCTCTCTCCTTAGCATTTCTATTTCTGAAGGTCAGGCTTTCAGTTCTGACAGCAAATTAACTTCATTATGCAAAGCTTCATTTTCTTCAACTACTTTATTCAGTTCTTTTTGCAGATGGGTTATTTTTCTTTCCAATTCCATATTAGAGAACAAATCTTTTGAACTTTGCCATCTATAAGGGAGGTGAGTTTTGTTATTTCACTGAAACCATCTATAAGGGAGGTGAGTTTTGTTATTTCACTAAGAGAAGATTGTAATTCTTTCTCTAGATCAACTTGCATTTTCTTTTTCACCTCCACCTGACTGATATAACTGCATATGATTTTCCATCTGCTTGCATGTACTTGAAAATTCTTTTATTTTCTTTCAGCTTTAGATTTTCACTTCTAAGGAAGGCTGATTCTCTTTTGGGATCAAGAGCTACAGTTATGACATCAAGTAGAGTCTGTTTCATTTGTTTTAGATCTTCAGTGTTTTTGTCAATGAGTATGACAAGTCCATTTTCGTACTTTCTGACTTCTGAGAGTCTTTGTATTCCTGTAGCATCTTAATCTGGTCTTCCTTTTCTCTAATTGATGCTTTTGCACTATGGTGTTGGAGAAGACTCTTGAGAGTCCCTTGGACTGCAAGGAGATCCAACCAGTCCGTTCTGAAGGAGATCAACCCTGGGATTTCTTNCTTTCACTTTCATCAACAGGCTCTTTAGTTCCTCTTCACTTTCTGCCATAAGGGTGGTGTCATCTGCATATCTGAGGTTATTGATATTTCTCCTAGCAGTCTTGATTCCAGCTTGTGCTTCTTCCAGCCCAGAGTTTCTCATGATGTACTCTGGATGTAAGTTAAATAAGCAGGGTGACAATATACAGCCTTGATATACTCCTTTTCCTATTTGGAACCAGTCTGTTGTTCCATGTCCACTTCTAACTGTTGCTTCCTGACCTGCATATAGAGGTTATCTCTTTCTTTCATTACAGAGTTCATTTCTTCAAGGTTTTCATGAAGCTTCTGAGCCAAATTTAAGTTCTCCATTTCTATTTTATTCATGGTTAAGCTCTGGCCCTTAAATTCTTTCTTCAGTTGCTCAGTGTCACACATTTTTTCCTGTGTTTCACTAATTTCTTCTTTTAACTTAAAAAGTCGCTGTTCATTTACTTTCAGCTCTTCGACCTTTCCTTGCATTTGAGTTTTGTAAATCCACTTGCATATTTGATATTTCTTCTGTCTTCTCAGAGATAATCCCTCTGAGTTTATCAATAATTTCCTGGTGCTCCTTCAGAAGCACCTGAGCTATTCTTAGTTTCTCTTGTTTTTCCAGGTCTTTAGCTTTTGTTTCTCTGAGGCTTTCCCTGAGTTGATCTCAGTCCATTTTGAGGGTTCCCTCCATTCTTCTTAGGTCATCTCTTTCCTTATTTATTTCTCCAACATTTTCATGAACCCTAAGGTTTCTGAGTCAACCTTAACTTCTCTGTTTTTGTGCTTTCCAGGACTGAATTCTGGGTCTCTTAATTGCTTATTCAGTTGCTCTGTTTGATACATATTGTCCCTAAGATCATTTTTTACCTTAAGAAGTTGATGTTCTTTCTCTTGAAGTTCTTGAATCTGTGCTTCTAAGGCAGTATTTGTGTTTTCTAAATTCATTTGGTTGTTTGATATATCATCTGTCTTCTCTGAAACAATTCCTCTGAGTTTAATTTATAGTTTCTTGGTGTTTTTTTAGATTCATTTGGGCAATTCTTAGTTCTCTCATCTTTCCTGGTTTCTACTTGTTGTTTGTCTTAGGTTTTCCTTGAGCTGGTCTATCTCTACTTTGAGAGTCTCCTCTGTACTGCTAAGATCATCTCTTTCTTTTGTACCAGATCTTATTTCTGTAAGATTTTCATGGAGTCTCTGAGTTAACTTTGTTTTCCCATTCTGTATTTTGTAGAGTTGATTTTTGGGCCTCAAGTTGCTTCTTCAAGTTTTCCATTTCACATATTTTTTCCCGAGTCTCACTGACATCTTTCATCTCAAGACATTGATGTTCTTCTTCCTGAAATTCTTGAATCTTTGCCTGTAAGTCAGCATCTGAATTCCCTAAGACTCTCTGGATATTTGTTCCTTGATCTGTCTTCTCTGAACTATTCCTTGCATTAATGGTTTCTTGGTACTCCTTCAGAAGCATGTAAGTAGCTTTCTGCTTTGATTTTCAGTTTTTCAGCTACAGTTTCTTTAGTGTTTTCTTTGAGTTGGTGTCTTTCCTTTTGAAGGGCCTCCTGTACCCTTTCCAGTTCATCTCTTTCTTTAATTATGTTTTTTAATTCTTGACTTGCCTGAAGTTTTTCAGTCAGCTTGAGCCTCTCTCTTTCTATTCTTTGTAGTGATGAATCTTTGGCTTTGAGCTGTTCCTTTAAGTGTTCCAGTTCACTCCTTTTTTCTAGAATCTCACTGATTTTGTTGATGGTAATAAACTGTTTCTCATAAAGCTCTTGCATCTTTTTCTGTAATTCATCATTTGCTGTTTTAAATTCCTGTTGAATGTGTGATATTTTAGTTTCACTTTCTGATAGATCCACTCTCAGTTTACCAGTAATTTTCTCTTGTTCTTTCAGGTGACAGTAAGCACCTTGTTCCTCTTCAGTTTCTAGTATTAGCTGCAGTTTCTCTTGGAGTTGGTTCTTTTCCGATTGAAGAAACTCTTGTAGCCTCTGCAGGTCAGCTCTCTCCTTAGCCACAGTTTTCACTTCATCATGACTTTCTTCAAGTCTTTCAGACAATTCGAACTTTTCCATTTCTAGCTTTAGTAGTGCTGAGTCTTTGACTTTGAATTGCTCCTTCAATTGCTCCATCTCATTCATTATTTTCTTAGTCTCACTGTCTTTTTCTTTCATATTGATGGACTGTTCCTGTTTGTCTTGAGATGCCTGGATCTTTTCCTTTAGCTTTTCTTGAACTTCTGCTAGTTTTTCTCAGGTCCTAGAAAGCTCTTCTTTCTTAATGGTATGGTTCTTTTCTTGTGCAACAATATCCTGTTGTTTTTTAAGTTCGTTTCCAAGAATTCTTAATTCTTCCTGGTTTTCAGTGGTCATTTTAACATTTTCTCTTAGGTCAAGTCTTCAGTTGTTCCTTCTCTGCTGTAATACTCTCTAACATTTGTTGCAGTTCATCTTTCTCTGTTGCTTAGTTAGCTCATTATCCTTAGCATCTACAATCAGAGCTTGGGTTTTTTTGGTTTCCAGATTTTGGCTTTTATCTGTGCCAAACATCTTTTACTGAAATTCATTCCTAGTTTCTCCTAAGTTTTCCTCTATATGCAAATTCTTGCAAGTTTCCTCAGAAATTTTCATTTTTAGAATGTTAATTGTTTCTTGGTGGTGTTTTGAAGACTCAGGAGCATTTCGGAGTTGTTCCTGGGTGTCTGTATTCATGTTTATAGTATCCTGAATGTCATTTTTGAGTTGGTCCCTCTCAATTTGTAGGCTCTCTTGGAGTTATTTTTGATCATCTTTTTCTTGGGTTAAGGTTTTTACTTCTACTAAGGTTTGTTGACATTTCTCAGTGTTTTCTCCTTTTCTACAGTGTGCAGCCTAGAATCTCTACTTTCTAATTGTTCCTTCAGCTCTTCCACTTTTAATCTTTCTTGATTCTCAGTTGCTTTTTGCTGAAGTTCTTGGGTTTTATGAGAGAGCTTTGTCTTCAAAGCCTCCAAATCTAAACCAAGTTCTTGAGCTTCTTTAGAGAGATTTCCTATTTCTTGATTCAGTTTTGCATTCTCTTCAAGGACCTTCTTATACTTTTGCTCAGATTCAGTATGATTATTTTTAACATCTTGGAATTTCTGAACAGTGCTTTCACAACTCAACTGGGAAGTTAACAGGTCATTTTTAGTGTTCCCAATTCCTTCAAGTAAACCTTGAATTCTACTTTCCTTATCAACTACTTCAGAAGACAATTTGTCTTTTTCTAATGTTACTATATAGAGCTCTTCAGATTTATCATGTATCTCTCTCCTTAGCATTTCTATTTCTGAAGGTCAGGCTTTCAGTTCTGACAGCAAATTAACTTCATTATGCAAAGCTTCATTTTCTTCAACTACTTTATTCAGTTCTTTTTGCAGATGGGTTATTTTTCTTTCCAGTTCCATATTAGAGAACAAATCTTTTGAACTTTGCCATCTATAAGGGAGGTGAGTTTTGTTATTTCACTGAAACCATCTATAAGGGAGGTGAGTTTTGTTATTTCACTAAGAGAAGATTGTAATTCTTTCTCTAGATCAACTTGCATTTTCTTTTTCACCTCCACCTGACTGATATAACTGCATATGATTTTCCATCTGCTTGCATGTACTTGAAAATTCTTTTATTTTCTTTCAGCTTTAGATTTTCACTTCTAAGGAAGGCTGATTCTCTTTTGGGATCAAGAGCTACAGTTATGACATCAAGTAGAGTCTGTTTCATTTGTTTTAGATCTTCAGTGTTTTTGTCAATGAGTATGACAAGTCCATTTTCGTACTTTCTGACTTCTGAGAGTCTTTGTATTCCTGTAGCATCTTAATCTGGTCTTCCTTTTCTCTAATTGATGCTTTTGCACTATGGTGTTGGAGAAGACTCTTGAGAGTCCCTTGGACTGCAAGGAGATCCAACCAGTCCATTCTGAAGGAGATCAACCCTGGGATTTCTCTGAAACGAATGATGCTAAGGCTGAAACTCCAGTACTTTGGCTACCTCATGCGAAGAGTTGACTCATTGGAAAAGATTCTGATTCTGGGAGGGATTGGGTGCAGGAGGAAAAGGGGACAACAGAGGATGAGATGGCTGGATGGCATCACTGACTCGATGAACGTGAGTGAGTCTGAGTGAACTCCGGGAGATGGTGATGGACAGGAAGGCCTGGCGTGCTACGATTCATGGGGTCACAAAGAATCGGACACGACTAGGGACTGAACTGAACTGAAGCAGCTCTACTTTTGAACTTAGTTCGTTCTCTTGATCTTTCTCTGCTTTTCTTTCTAGAGCTTCAGATTCATCCAAATCATTCTTTTCTCTTAATTTCAATTCCATTTCTTCATTTTCTCTTAATTGTCCGTAGTCTAATACCAGGTCATCATAATAAGCACAAACTGAATTTACTTTCTAAGTTTTCTTGACTTAGTAGCTTTGTTGCTGGATTCCGTTCTATCTCAGTTAATGTATCAAGAGTGTTACTGAAAATATCAGACTGAACAGAGAGATTCATCAGTTTCTTCTAAACTTACAGCAGCCTTATGTGTTTTTGTTGTTATGTTCATTGGAATATTAAATTTATTTATGTAGTTTGAGTCCTTCATTCTGTTAATTTTCCCAATATACCAAGGACTCTTTGGGTTTTTTTAGCCTTTAATTCTTGTGATACTAGGGAAGAAGAGGTCACCAGCATCTATGTTAGGCTTTGAATTTTCTCAATTTGGACTTTTTGAAGTAGGTCTTTTTTTTTACCAAGAGTTGGGCCAGTTGGTCTTTTTCCTTTGCCTGAGCTCGAGTCTCTAAAGAAACCTCCTCTAATTTGCTTTTTAAGATCCATTATTTCTTTTCTGTATCTTTTTAGGAGAGCATCATCACTTTATACCTTGTTAACGTAATGAGTATTCATTATGTATTTGGCAGTGCTGGCAAACTGGAGAGTAATAAGGGTTTCATCAGAAGACACCAGAGTAATCGTGCAGATAACATGTGTTTTTGCATTTCCTCCCAAGGAATTCTGGAGAAATCGTGTTAATTTGCTATCTCGATAATTTATGAAACCATCAACTTGTCCATTGCTAAGTTTCTTGATCACTTGTCCCAAAATAAATAAACTTTGATTTATATTATAGACTTCCTTGAGTCACAGACCTTCAGCACTTGTTTGAGCAGCCCTTTCAACTGCCTGCAAGATCAACCAAATTCAAATGGGACACTTTGACAGATCTTTCAAAATTAGAAGGTTCACCTTTCTCTCTACTTTCCAAAATCATCCTAAAAATGGTATGAGAACAGACTACTTCCTTGATTTAGTTTTGTAATTCCATAATGCCTGTTCTTTTCTCCTTTTGTGATCCACTTCAAAGCCATTTCTAATGTATAAACAACTTCTATGAGGTCGGCCACATACACATTTCTGTTGAAGTCTTCCCAAATTATTAAACGCTTCATTTTTTTGAGTGTCACAACGTAAGTCTGTAATGGTTTCATTGTATACCTCCATGTAGGGCACACATAAGAGAAATTCCCTACAGGAAACTTCTTAATTTTCTGGAAAGTGTCATGAATTTCTCTGAGTGTTACTCCCAAATACTCTTGTGAACCCATCGTAGTATATGTTTTTCCTGAAGCAGTCTTCCATAGGCAAATATAGTACCATTTTAGCCTTGGATGGCAGAATGTATGATTAACAGCACACTTTTCTTCATACACATTTTTAGTAGTTTCGTTACTATGAAAGATGCAATCAAAATTAAAGGATTAAAAAAAAAAAATTAAAGGATTTACTCCCATCATCTTGATAAATTATATTATTGTCAGTTTTCCAGTAAACTTGCGTATCTTTTCCAAGCGCTGCTTCTCTGCTATTGAGCAGTCGAACCTGCATGCAGACAGCTACAGCTCCTTCCT
Source organism: Raphicerus campestris (assembly GCA_006410735.1). Classification (NCBI taxonomy): domain Eukaryota; kingdom Metazoa; phylum Chordata; class Mammalia; order Artiodactyla; family Bovidae; genus Raphicerus; species Raphicerus campestris. The sequence continues at coordinate 1,137,189 of SJYW01007653.1, forward strand.
TAGCCATCCTGCCTGGTTGAATCCCAGGGAATAGAGAAGAGGTTTTAAAAGAGAAATGGAAGTTGGTTTTCAAGTAAATACACAGTAAATTATAGACCAGAGGTTTTTGTTAGTGGACCTCAGACTCAGGAGTGGCATGAGGTAGGTTGCTGAGTTGTTACTGCATGCAAAAGTCAATGAGCTAATAGATCCTTAAATATTGTCTGAAGAGAGATAATATTTCATACATGTGCACTAATATTTCATACATAGTACACATACTGTTTTCCAAGTAGGTGAACATGTTCTGAGTAATAAAATGTAAATTGAAAAGGGTCATTCATTGTAACTTTAGGTAAAGCATCCTTCATTGTTTCCGAGTATAAATAGTCAAAGCACAGTTATTCTGTTTTTGGGATTCTTAAAATTCAGGGCATTGGAAACTTTGTCCTAGGGATAGCATTGATTTCTCTCATTTATTATTACTTAATTTGTTTCTCTAGCAATTAGATGGTGATATATAATACAGATTATGATATATAATAACAAGACCTGTAAAGTGTCATAGAGATGATGCTGTTTTGCAGTTTTACCTAAAGAATTGTACTCTGAAAATTGGTCTGTAAACACATTTTCTATACAAGCAGTGATATTTGTAGATTTTTCTTTTGTTAGACTGTAAAATTTTTAGGGGCGGGGTAAGAGATCTTATTGTGTTTCTAGGGAAGGCAAAAATATTTATGCTGCAATGTTAAGTGAATGAATGAAAAAAAGGTGTGTGTGCATTTAAGTTTTTGAAATAAAACAGTTCCAAAAATTAGCTTTTATTGTTGTTTCTTTTTACATAGTCTGGAGACTTTTTTATTAGGAATGAGAGTGTACTTCCCTTAGTCTTAAACCACTGGACCAGGACCAGAAGTTTTGAAGGCCCAGGGCTTTGTGGGTTATCAGTAATGGCCTTGAAGGCTCTGAGTATTTAGGGCAAGGTAGGAGTTGGGATGTTAATTAACTACTTGAACTCCTATGTTTTTTTTGGGGGGTGGCCCGAATTTCTTTTTTACTATGAGCTGTTGTTACTTATCCAAATCTTTCCCTGACATCCTGCAGAACTTTATTATTAGAAGGGTGGTCACCACACTAGTAGCTATACTAGGAGTCCCAGGAGCTTTTTAGAAATGCACAGCCTCACGCTTCACTCCAGGCCTTCTGAGTTAGAATCCTCATTCTAACAAGATCCCCAGAATATTCCTTTCCTGGTAGCTCAGCTGGTAAAGAATCCACCTGCAATGCAGGAGTCCTGGGTTCCACCCTTGGGTTGGGAAGATCCCCTGGAGAAGGGAATGGCTACCCAGTCCTTTCTGGCCTGGAGAATTCCGTGAACCATATAGTCCAAGAGATCACAAAGAGTAGGACATGACTGAGTGACTTTCACTTTCAGAAGTTTCCATATGTTCATGACAGTTGAGGAGTGCTAATCTGGAATACATTCTCCAACTTTTTCTTCTTGAAAACTTTTGTTCAAGCCCTAAGTTATTTTTTAAATGCCCAGTAAAAAAGGGTAAAACTATTTTCAACTATCTTATTGTGCTGTTTATTCAGATTTTGTGAAGAATGATAAAAATCAGTCATTTGTAGTGAATCTTGAGACTTAAAGGTAAAAATTGTACGTATTAGAGAAAGAGACAAGGTGTATGTTCTATAGGATATTTTATCGTAAGAACAAAAAGAGATTGGGAATTTTGATGTTTAAATGTTGACCTGTGTTTAGTGGCTCAGTCATGTCTGACTCTTTGCTACCCCATGGACTAAAGTCCGCCAAGCTCCTCTGTCCATGGGGATTCTCTAGGCAAGAATACTGGAATGGATAGCCTTTCCTTCTCCAAATGTTGAACTACTAGGAGGTAAAGCAGAAAAGCTGGTTACTTAACAATAGCACATGACATTTCAGAGTGCTTCCCTTTCATAGTAACTAGTAGACTGGACTGGCATGGCAGGAGGCTGTCAATAAGAGTGGAGATCAACCAGGAAGCATACCTTTTTATTTGACCATCACGTTCTCAAGATTGGTTTTTGGAAAGGATTGTTGGAACCTAAGGGAAAGAGAAGTGCAGTTGTGCTTCTGTTTGCTCTGGGGAAGGGGTTTGGATCTTGTAGGACATTTAAGGGGCAAAATAATGTTTCCCATAAAATTGTGTTTGCCCTTTATTTCCTCATCTTCCATTAGTCTTCTTTGTTTCCCGTAGCCCCTTAACTTTCATTTAATCCCGATAGTTGCTATTAAGCTAGCAGCCCTTTCCCCAGCCAGGTCTTCACCTCTGTTTCCGTTGCAGTTTCCTTTAGCTCCCGTCCTTTACCTACATCAGTGGTCCTCAGATGTGGACAGTTTTGTTTCCCTGTTCCTATGGAACATCTGAGATATTTTTGGTCACAACTGGGGCTAGATGCTGGTAAAAGGCCTACAGTGGTCCAGGACAGCCCTCCCCAGCAGAGAATTACCCAAAGTCTGTATTGCTGAGTTTGGGAAACCCTAACCTGGATTATAGCTGGAGTCCATGAATTTGTCTATACCTTTTTAATTCTCATTCACAAGCTTTCAAGAGTTCCCCCATGAAATGAAGTCCAAACTCCTTGGCACGTGATACAAAACAATTCATGATTGTTTTAAAAATTGCTTTCAAGCCTCATCTGTTGCTCTCACGGTTGGCCCTCTGTTAATGATATATTGAAAACTTGTAGTTTTCCCTTAATTAACAACACAGTTCCTATATGCTTCCTCAAGTGCATTTTCCCTAGCCTATATAATTCATCTTTTCCGCTAGCTCACTCTGTTTTTTGTTTTGTTTTGTTTTTTCCTATTTAGACACACTCCTCCTTCAACACTGCTCAGGCATTCATCCTCTCTGTGAAGGCTTCTTTGTCTCTCTTCTTTTGGTACCTTGATTACATGTGCCTTTTTAATATCACAGTGAATGTTCAGTTTGCACAACTTTGTTACCTAGTAGGTTATGTCCTCTTTTGGAAGGAAAGATGTGTGTTTTAGTCATCATTGTATTCCAAGTACTTGGAATAGTTCTTGATACAAAGTAGGCTCTCACATGCTTTATTGAAAATACATTTTCTTTCAAGGGATAAATAATAGTTCAGATACTTTGGAAATAGATGGGACTTTATCATTATTTATGTTATCTGTGATGGGACTTCTGTCTGTAATCTTACTGCTTTTGTATTGTTTATTGACTTTGTGCTTTGTATTGCTGCCATCTTTTTCAGGTGTCCTTTGTCTTTTGTTGCTTATAATGGTATTTAAATAGTATCAGTACCCTAGACCTTTTCATTCAGTATCACATGGAAAGTTTACTTTTGGATTAGACTTTGTATGTGAAGTCACTCAGTTGAGTCCGACTCTTTGCGACTCCATGGACTGTAGCCTACCAGGCTCCTCCGTCCATGGGATTCTCCAGGTGAGAATACTGGAGTGGGTTGCCATTTCCTTCTCCAGGGGATCTTCCCAACCCAGGGATTGAACCCCGGTCTCCTGCATTGGGGGCAGACGCTTTAACCTCTGAGCCACCAGGGAAGCCCTTTAATCCCTGGCAATTTATGGAAGAACTTAAATTTGTAATGACACAAGTTTGGTGATCTCTTCTACCTAAGAGAAAAGGCCTTGGGCTAATTAAAAGTTTTGGACGTGATGGGATGGAGGGAGAGGAATAATGAATTCCTCTTTGGAAAAATAAACATATGAGAGCTGTTGGGGAGGGAGAATCATACATGGGATTCATTTAAACCTTTTTTCTATGTTGCTTAATGAACTACCATAAGAATAAATTTCACTAAAGTAGTGACTGGGTCAAAAACAAGTCTGGATTTATGAAGGATCTAAATAACAAAAGAACATATAAAGCAATAATTCTCTTACTTTCAAATGTGTGACTGGAATTTGGGTGTCCTTATATAGATCCTGCTTGACAAGGTTGTGATTTTATTTAAATAAATATTCTTTGATGTGTTGAACTTTTTCGATCAGATACTTTTTAGCCTAGACAATTTCTAAAATACAAATTTTAAATTAGTGGCTTAATTTAGAAGGCTGTATTATTTTTGCTGTATATCAAAGCCTTATTTGTTGTGAGTGATGTTATTAGAAATAACTTGATTTAAAATTCTTTCATTTGTAGTTTGGTTCTGAAGAGTATATTTCTATTCTCATTCACAAAAGTTGCCTGTGATGTCAACACAGAGTAATTGAATTGGCTCAAGATTGCACAGAGGTGGAAATATTGTGGCTTCATGAAACTTTACCCACTGCTGTAATTATTGGGTAGATGGGTAGTCTAGTTGGTTTTCTGAGTTTTAAGTTTTGAAGAAAATTAATTTTAACTATTTACTTCTGCAGTCTTGAGACAGAACAATGAGTAAAGACAAATTTTAAGTTTTAAATTAGATACCTTCCCAAGAATATATATCAGTATTACTTAAAGGAAAAAAATGACAATTTCTCTTTTAAGGTTTAATTTAGTATAGATTTGCTATAATTAAGAGAAGGAAGATGGTGGAAACTGTCATTAACTATATAAAAAAAACCCTGCCAACCACTATTAAAATTATTTACTACCTTTATTATAATATTATCCAATGACTCTTGCTCTTATTAGTTTATTTAGTATCAATCTTTTCAAATTACTGAGATTTATAAGAGCGATGAAATAGGTGTATTTTTTTTTAAGTCTGAGATTATTTCTTTTGATTGAGTACAAGTTGAAGAATGCCTTATAATAGATCAATTGGTACTCTGCCCTAGTTTTACTTTTAAAAATTAAAAAAAAAACAACCAAAAGTCCATTGCTTAGAAATTAGCTGCTTCTTTTAAGTGAGTAGTTCTCAGTAGGAAATAAGGTAGTGAGATGGTGAGCAGAAAAAGATACAGCATGAAGAATTTTGTTAACTGTATTTTGTGTCCTTGAAGCCATTTCTTCATATTGCATTGAGCATAGGTAAGTGCCAGTGGAAAAAATTTGGAAAGCATTTACTTTGCTGATAAGTTAACTTCTGTTCATTAAAATCTTAATAAACTCCGATTATAATGGATTTCACTAAAACATCTGTTGTTTTCTCTAATATTGTTGTTAGGACTGTGGGTTCTTTTGGAGATGTGTGTGTTCCGGGGTGGGGATGGGGAATGGTGGGTGGGGATAAGGACATTTGAGGGAGTGTCTTAGAAATTGTACTTGTTTCCTAGTCCACCATTCCTGATACCTTCTGTGTATTAGTTACTAGCTTAGATTAGTGTGGGGGTTGTTAGGAGTGGCCTGGTTTCTTTCCTTCTTTTTCCTAGCCAAGGAAGTATCGCCTGGGGATGCTGGAGGAGAGGCTAGTTCCGATGGGATCAAAGGCACGAAAAGCAAAGAACCCTATTGGCTGCCTTGCTGACAGGTGTAAATCAGGAGTACCCATCAATATGGTTTGGTGGAACAGAGTCACAGAAAACAATTTACAGGTAAAAATACTTTTTTTAGACATTTTTGAAAGTGAATATTTTGGCTGCTTTCTGTGTCTGTGTGGGGTGGTGGGTATGAGATTGGATGGCTTAGCTGATATACTTAGGTTTTTTTTTTTTTTGATTGAAGTAAAATTAGTGGCCCATTAACTATGATTTTGTTTTGTGGCATTTTTGTACTTTCTCTGCTTTTATGTTCCTATTCTTTCATTAAATTTAGTTTTTCTTGTTGGATTTTGTTAACAATGCAGTTTATTTTTAATACACATAAAGTTGTGCAGGGTACTACATTAAAAAGTCATAAAACTGATTACAGAAAATCTCGTTTATTTGGAGTCCGAATAACAGAAAGCTCTATGTATTGTCTTTTTGTACATTTTTAACTAGATTAAAAATTGTGTCTACACAAGCTTGTCAAGTGTTGGCTCTGAAACCAACTTCAATACTGTGTTGTCATAGGTGCATTTCAGTCTTTGCATTTTCTGTGCTAATGAAAATGAATTTTATAACTCACAGACTAGCTCTNCTGGAGTCCATGAATTTGTCTATACCTTTTTAATTTTCATTCACAAGCTTTCAAGAGTTCCCCCATGAAATGAAGTCCAAACTCCTTGGCACGTGATACAAAACAATTCATGATTGTTTTAAAAATTGCTTTCAAGCCTCATCTGTTGCTCTCACGGTTGGCCCTCTGTTAATGATATATTGAAAACTTGTAGTTTTCCCTTAATTAACAACACAGTTCCTATATGCTTCCTCAAGTGCATTTTCCCTAGCCTATATAATTCATCTTTTCCGCTAGCTCACTCTGTTTTTTGTTTTGTTTTGTTTTTTCCTATTTAGACACACTCCTCCTTCAACACTGCTCAGGCATTCATCCTCTCTGTGAAGGCTTCTTTGTCTCTCTTCTTTTGGTACCTTGATTACATGTGCCTTTTTAATATCACAGTGAATGTTCAGTTTGCACAACTTTGTTACCTAGTAGGTTATGTCCTCTTTTGGAAGGAAAGATGTGTGTTTTAGTCATCATTGTATTCCAAGTACTTGGAATAGTTCTTGATACAAAGTAGGCTCTCACATGCTTTATTGAAAATACATTTTCTTTCAAGGGATAAATAATAGTTCAGATACTTTGGAAATAGATGGGACTTTATCATTATTTATGTTATCTGTGATGGGACTTCTGTCTGTAATCTTACTGCTTTTGTATTGTTTATTGACTTTGTGCTTTGTATTGCTACCATCTTTTTCAGGTGTCCTTTGTCTTTTGTTGCTTATAATGGTATTTAAATAGTATCAGTACCCTAGACCTTTTCATTCAGTATCACATGGAAAGTTTACTTTTGGATTAGACTTTGTATGTGAAGTCACTCAGTTGAGTCCGACTCTTTGCGACTCCATGGACTGTAGCCTACCAGGCTCCTCCGTCCATGGGATTCTCCAGGTGAGAATACTGGAGTGGGTTGCCATTTCCTTCTCCAGGGGATCTTCCCAACCCAGGGATTGAACCCCGGTCTCCTGCATTGGGGGCAGACGCTTTAACCTCTGAGCCACCAGGGAAGCCCTTTAATCCCTGGCAATTTATGGAAGAACTTAAATTTGTAATGACACAAGTTTGGTGATCTCTTCTACCTAAGAGAAAAGGCCTTGGGCTAATTAAAAGTTTTGGACGTGATGGGATGGAGGGAGAGGAATAATGAATTCCTCTTTGGAAAAATAAACATATGAGAGCTGTTGGGGAGGGAGAATCATACATGGGATTCATTTAAACCTTTTTTCTATGTTGCTTAATGAACTACCATAAGAATAAATTTCACTAAAGTAGTGACTGGGTCAAAAACAAGTCTGGATTTATGAAGGATCTAAATAACAAAAGAACATATAAAGCAATAATTCTCTTACTTTCAAATGTGTGACTGGAATTTGGGTGTCCTTATATAGATCCTGCTTGACAAGGTTGTGATTTTATTTAAATAAATATTCTTTGATGTGTTGAACTTTTTCGATCAGATACTTTTTAGCCTAGACAATTTCTAAAATACAAATTTTAAATTAGTGGCTTAATTTAGAAGGCTGTATTATTTTTGCTGTATATCAAAGCCTTATTTGTTGTGAGTGATGTTATTAGAAATAACTTGATTTAAAATTCTTTCATTTGTAGTTTGGTTCTGAAGAGTATATTTCTATTCTCATTCACAAAAGTTGCCTGTGATGTCAACACAGAGTAATTGAATTGGCTCAAGATTGCACAGAGGTGGAAATATTGTGGCTTCATGAAACTTTACCCACTGCTGTAATTATTGGGTAGATGGGTAGTCTAGTTGGTTTTCTGAGTTTTAAGTTTTGAAGAAAATTAATTTTAACTATTTACTTCTGCAGTCTTGAGACAGAACAATGAGTAAAGACAAATTTTAAGTTTTAAATTAGATACCTTCCCAAGAATATATATCAGTATTACTTAAAGGAAAAAAATGACAATTTCTCTTTTAAGGTTTAATTTAGTATAGATTTGCTATAATTAAGAGAAGGAAGATGGTGGAAACTGTCATTAACTATATAAAAAAAACCCTGCCAACCACTATTAAAATTATTTACTACCTTTATTATAATATTATCCAATGACTCTTGCTCTTATTAGTTTATTTAGTATCAATCTTTTCAAATTACTGAGATTTATAAGAGCGATGAAATAGGTGTATTTTTTTTTAAGTCTGAGATTATTTCTTTTGATTGAGTACAAGTTGAGAATGCCTTATAATAGATCAATTGGTACTCTGCCCTAGTTTTACTTTTAAAAATTAAAAAAAAAACAACCAAAAGTCCATTGCTTAGAAATTAGCTGCTTCTTTTAAGTGAGTAGTTCTCAGTAGGAAATAAGGTAGTGAGATGGTGAGCAGAAAAAGATACAGCATGAAGAATTTTGTTAACTGTATTTTGTGTCCTTGAAGCCATTTCTTCATATTGCATTGAGCATAGGTAAGTGCCAGTGGAAAAAATTTGGAAAGCATTTACTTTGCTGATAAGTTAACTTCTGTTCATTAAAATCTTAATAAACTCCGATTATAATGGATTTCACTAAAACATCTGTTGTTTTCTCTAATATTGTTGTTAGGACTGTGGGTTCTTTTGGAGATGTGTGTGTTCCGGGGTGGGGATGGGGAATGGTGGGTGGGGATAAGGACATTTGAGGGAGTGTCTTAGAAATTGTACTTGTTTCCTAGTCCACCATTCCTGATACCTTCTGTGTATTAGTTACTAGCTTAGATTAGTGTGGGGGTTGTTAGGAGTGGCCTGGTTTCTTTCCTTCTTTTTCCTAGCCAAGGAAGTATCGCCTGGGGATGCTGGAGGAGAGGCTAGTTCCGATGGGATCAAAGGCACGAAAAGCAAAGAACCCTATTGGCTGCCTTGCTGACAGGTGTAAATCAGGAGTACCCATCAATATGGTTTGGTGGAACAGAGTCACAGAAAACAATTTACAGGTAAAAATACTTTTTTTAGACATTTTTGAAAGTGAATATTTTGGCTGCTTTCTGTGTCTGTGTGGGGTGGTGGGTATGAGATTGGATGGCTTAGCTGATATACTTAGGTTTTTTTTTTTTTTGATTGAAGTAAAATTAGTGGCCCATTAACTATGATTTTGTTTTGTGGCATTTTTGTACTTTCTCTGCTTTTATGTTCCTATTCTTTCATTAAATTTAGTTTTTCTTGTTGGATTTTGTTAACAATGCAGTTTATTTTTAATACACATAAAGTTGTGCAGGGTACTACATTAAAAAGTCATAAAACTGATTACAGAAAATCTCGTTTATTTGGAGTCCGAATAACAGAAAGCTCTATGTATTGTCTTTTTGTACATTTTTAACTAGATTAAAAATTGTGTCTACACAAGCTTGTCAAGTGTTGGCTCTGAAACCAACTTCAATACTGTGTTGTCATAGGTGCATTTCAGTCTTTGCATTTTCTGTGCTAATGAAAATGAATTTTATAACTCACAGACTAGCTCTCGTATGAGTGAATCTGAAGTACCCACCGAATAGCTTGGATCATATTCCATTTTAATATGGATTATAATGATTATAGTCTCATTTAAAGACAATTGTAATTGTATAAAATGGATAGCTCTACTAATCAAAATTTCAGTTTGGCTGGAAGTAGAATATCTTTCATTCGAAACTCCCTGAGTAAATGTATTATTTTTAATATATTGCTAGCCAAAAGTCTGTAACTCCACATATACACATCACACTCAGAAAGGATATTACAAAGTTAACAACTTGGTTTTATTTCTGTCACCAGCTTTGTATTATGAAGAGGTTTCACAGGACTTTGGTCTGTTTAATGTTAATATCTATCAGTATCTGTACTGCCTTGGGCACAGAAATAAAAGTTATCCTGAAAATACTGCACATGTCACTGATACTTGGGCAGTGTTTTTTCTGAATATAAGGAGAAATAGGAAAGTGGCAGGGGGGTCCACATAATCAAATACTTAAAATCCTCAGTGGAAAGTTTGGGATATGTCAATTGTGAATAAGAATATAGTTCACTGAATTTTTGATTTTGAGATGAGAGAGATTTGATGTGGTTAGTGTTAGAATTATTCTTCAGTTTTAAAAAGAAAGCCTGAAAATAAATTGGGTCCCAATTTATGTTGGTTTCAGGGGACACATGGATAATGCAGAGGCATGGTCACTTGACTGCCCCACCTGCCCATGGCTGTCCTTACCCCTTATCTCAGTGGTAGTTTTGAGGTACCTCTTTTTATTTAGCATAGCTTGAAAAGTCATTAGGTTAGTATAAGAATATGCGCTAGAATAATGCATTATTTTTAATTTAAAAAGCTAGTAATAGATTTTGGAGAAGGAAATGGCAACGCACTCCAATATTCTTGCCTGGAGAATCACATGGATGGAGGAGCTTGGTGGGCAACACCCCATGGGGTTGCAAAGAGTCAGACATGACTGAGCAACTAGCACACAGTTACAGATTTGCATTCAGTGTGTTAAAGACTGAATTGACGTTACCTGAGTCTAATACTTCAAATACTAATAGTACTTTGTGCTTCAAATAGTTAAAATAGGTCTTTTTCTTTTCTTTTTTTTCCACTTCTAAGGGACATAAGGAATGCCTTATTAGCTTAGTCTGATGTTGGAGGGACAGTGGTACCTTACAGTATTAGTCACAAGGTGTCCATTACTGTCTTTGTGCATTCCTAGATTGGGTACCTGGTACTGTTTATTGAGAGCAAAGAGTATGTCGGTGAAGTTTTCTTTTCCATTGGAGTCTTTATCTTTTTTGTTCTATAAGAAAAGTAGCTTACATAAATCAGTTCTATATGGATTCTTTTTAATTTTGTATGTTTGTTTACTTTTAGGTAGTTTAGATTTTTCACATATAAAAATCTATAAAGTATAGATATATTCATCTTTCCTGTTTCATTTGTTTCCTTTCTTTCAAAGCTTAAGTCTTCCAATCCTAAGGTCAGAAAAATATTTATCTGTATTTTATTTTAGAATTATAGTTGTGTTTCTTAAATGGTTCCCTTGTGCCAGACACTACACTAAGCTCTTTACGTATTTTGTCTCTTTTGGTCTCTTATTAGACAGTTGTTATTGTTAAGTTAAGAAACATTTTTAGAGAAGCTAAGTAATGTTAAGGTTAAACTATGGTCAGTGGAGAAGCAGAAATTTGAAGCCCTGTGTGTCAGGCTTCAGAACCTCCTCACATTTGTGTAACATAGTTCTAGCTCTACTGCATGTAGGCACGGAATGTAGCTTATGTGTGACTCTACCGTATTTATAAGGTCGGTTTTTTTTCCCTCATGATTCACCTTTTTTTTTCTTGGTGACAGTTCACCTCACTGCCTTTCTTTCTGGAACTTTAGATATTTCTTTACATTGATTTCTTATTCTTGACCCAATATCTTTTTGGAAGACAAATTTTGGAAAAAGAAGTTTTTTTACTTGTGAAAACAAAACAAAAAACCAAACCAAACCCCAAATCCAACAAAAACCTAAAGTGACAACAAAAACTTCCTCTGAAAGTTTCTACCTGGATCATTCATAATTGCATTTGTTCTCCAGTGCGAGTCCTGTGATTTGCCAGCCTCTTGCTACTTTTATATCTTTTATTTTCTACCAAGAATCTTGTGATATGAAAGACTCTACTGAACACACGACATTTGTGAAATGCTGATTCTTCTAAAATACAGATTATACTAACTAGGAGATCAAAGAAACTGAAAATTTCTTACACTGTGGAGGTAGCTAATAGGTAGCTATGGTGGAGGCTATATTTATTTTTTACATTGCTGTTTGAAATATTGATAATATCTATCTTATTTCCACTACTGCTTCTGTGCAGTTGAAATAGAGTCTAGTCTTTTCTCTGATTTCTTTAAAACCCATTTATTCCTTCCATGCTTGTAGTTTGGTGTGATCAAAATTTTGCCAGAAATTTTTATATGTGGAGAAGAGAAAAATACTCTCTTGTAGGCAGGCCAAATCTTCAGTGACAGAGAGATACACATCTACATGCAAAGATACCAGAAGGCATCAAGACACCCTCAAAGTTTCAGAGGTCTCCTTAATCATCACACCCAGTGGTCTCACCCAGTACTTTGTACTGCAGGCCACCTTTTCATTTCAGTCTCTTTCCCTTGTGCACGCTTGACTCATCCCTGCTCCTTACGAGCTCCTGTTTTCGGCTCATTTGTTCTTTGCTCTGTCCTGTATGTCTAAGATTCTTAAGTTTTTACTTGTATTATAACTGGACTTCTCGGTTCAAGACCCACATCTTGGTGCTTTTTTCTTCTTCACATATCCTGCTGCTTTATATTCTCTTTGTATTCCTTCTTGAGTCAGTGACTTTATCATCATCCCAGTCATTGAGAGTACATAGCTTCATTTCTACCCTGTCATTTCCCATTTCTACCATTTGTTATGAGGAGACTCCTGAGGTTTGACTACCCATTAATTGAAAGATGATACATTGGACAATTTACATTTGCCATCATATTAAGGGTTTACCACAATAATGACATATTATCCCCTATTTAAAAAATATGTAAATTGCAATTTAGAAAGGCTTATTGTTCTTATTGTAAGTGATAAAGCTGGGATTCTTGCCCAGATCTATTAAATTTTAACTCTTGATACTTTTCCTGCTATGTTGTCTGCCTGTAATCCCCATTCCTTAAAATTCCACGGTATCTTTTCCTTCCTTGCCTTTTTTTTTAAACTTTTACTTTAACACAGCTAACATAGTTTTATACCCTCAGTGTATTTTCTGGATAATTTTTTAAAATCCCTTCAAGATCTATTCTGTCTTTCTAGGGCTATCTCTCTTTACTGTCCACATACACTAAAATTCTAATCATATGAAATCTTTTATACCTCATATAATACAAAATATACAGCCAGTTCTCAGTTCCTTTTTATCTCTGTATTGCCGTTCAGTTCAGTTCAGTTCAGTCGCTCATTTGTGTCCGACTCTTCGCGACCCCATGAATCGCAGCACGCCAGGCCTCCCTGTCCATCACCAGCTCCCAGAGTTCACTCAGACTCAGTCCATCAAGTCCGTGATGCCATCCAGCCATCTCATCCTCTGTCATCCCCTTCTCCTCCTGCCCCCAATCCCTCCCAGCATCAGAAGCTTTTTCCAATGAGTCAACTCTTCGCATGAGGTGCCCAAAGTACTGGAGTTTCAGCTTCAGCATCATTCGTTTCNTCTTGTCCATTGAGTTGGTGATGCCATCCAGCCATCTCATCCTCTGTCATTCCCTTCTCCTCCTGCCTTCAATCTCTCCCAGCATCAGGGTCTTTTCTAAGGAGTCAGCTCTTCACACCAGGTGGCCAAAGTATTGGAGCTTCGGCTTCAGCATCAGTCTTTCCAGTGAACACGCAGGACTGATTTCCTTTCTCAGCTGCTGCCATTGCCTTCAGGTAGTCCTGACCCTTTGGGGAAGCAATTCGAGCACAAGCCAACTGATGATCATTGACTATAATCCTGTCTCTCTTCATAGCTTTTTCCATAGCTATGAGAGCATCAGTGGCTTAGTGGCCCAAGCTTCTGCTTCCACTTTTGATCATCACACACATCTGTCTCTTATGGCTGATGCTCATTTTCTTAGCAACAGACTCACTGAAAATCCCAGCAACCAGTTGGATTTCTACATAGTGGTTGCCTGCTCCCAGAGTCTCCAACTGGAGAAGGCTTCTCTTCTTAGCCCTCGCTGAGACTTTATCAGGGCCAGCTTGCAGCATCCTTCTGTACTCCTCACAATGCTCCTTGTTCTCTGCCCAGGCATAGCCGTCTCTCAGGAATTAGTCTATACCAAGGCTTCCTCCAAGTCTTTGGCATTCATTGAGATGACACCTTTTGACCCCACCCCAACAGGACTGTGGTCAAATATAGCTTAGACAAGTTGCTCCTTCACAGGCTGAACATCACTTTCATCCAAATTGGTTCTCAGCAAGCAGACACCACAGTTAACTTCAAATCTGACACCATCTCGAGATACCACTGCTTCAGGGTCATTCATATCAAAGGCGGCCTTATTCCCAGTAGCAAACCCCTAAGCTGAATGGACATCAGGAAGACCAATGGATTGATGAACAATCCCAGGAGGGGCGGCCACAGTGCCAATTTGTTTCATGGCTGGCAGGAAGGTACCAACACCACCATCTTGACAGGCATTCCTTAATTCTTCAAACATTAATTTTTCCAAAGCATCATTCACATAGAAAACTCCTTCAACCTGCATGTTGGGGATGAAGCCCTTCTTGATTCTCCAGAAGTTTTTATTGATCTTTTCCAAGAAGTGCAGCTCATCATTATAACAGCAATTCATGGTGGTGAAAACTCTTGACTTTGAGCGTACTCTTATTATTGTTGCAACCAACATATATGGAGGAATCACTACAGGCCAAATACAATAATAAAAACTACAAATTAGTTCTCGCAGAACCATATTAGGTAGGTATTATTATGGTCCACTGAGGTCTGGAGAGGTTAAATATCTCATTTGTGTTCATTCATTTCTAGGCAGAGCTAAATTGTGAAGCCAGGGAGACTGATTCTAAAAGCTAAAGACATAAACATCATACTACATCATATATGAAAAGTGAAAGGTAACTTTTGTGTACCAACTTTTACTTACCAAAATATAATTCATGCTTTTGACTCTTGAGAGAGCCTGATGACGCAGTTAATGGATTCATACAGGGATGTTTCCTGTGAGACTGGGACCCACAAAGAGATGGTAATAAATCTAGGATGGATAGGACTTAGCTTGGCAATAAGACATATCCCCATGAATATCAGCCAGAAGTTGAAACCACAAAATATGAAAGGTCAGCCAACAAACTTGAACTTGATTCCTGGGAGTACAAAGTATAATAGATATCACTAAGGTCGGAACTGGTGGATAAACTGAGACAGCAGGAATATTTAGGCCAACTTAAATTTCAGGTCTTTTGAGGGAAGGATGGGGGTTGGTCACCTTTTAAGTGAAAGGTCTCTTTGAATCATAAGGTTGCCTAGACACTGTTCAGTGATCATGTTTCACCCTTGTGTCTCTAAACACCTCCACATAGTAAATGCTCAATAAAGGTTACCCTTATTTTAAATGATTTAGGCAAGAAGTTTGAAGTCGGCCTTGCATTTGTTATATAAAATTTTCTAAATAGGACTGCTGAAAATTTAATATAAAATAAATATAATAGTAACTAGTCTCAAGCAAACTTTTAAAGATACAAACCCCTAAGTATAATTTTCATATTTCTCACTACTTTTATTTGCTCAGTCGTGCTTAAACTAAACCATGTGTTGTCTCCAGGTGTAACCAGAACCTTTCTTTCCACGTGTCTCATCACTTTACCTTTAAATCTCTTTTAGGGCTGGCATATCTTTTCAAGATTTCTAAGACATCTCATCTCATGTATGTTGGTTTATACCTACTGGATAAGTTTTCAAGCCAAATCACCAGACGCATCTGTCTGGTATCTAGTCAGGAACTTCTCAAAACACTGTCTTTTAGACCTCTTCCTTTCTCTGCTCCACAAAGCAGACACTGTAAAGCTTCACCTGCTCTCGGGACTCAAATCTTAAGCATAACTTCATTGTTGCTGTTCAGTTGCACAGTCATGTCTGACTCTCTGTGACCCCATGGACTATAGCCCACCAGGCTCCTTTGTCCATGGGATTTCTCAGCAAGGAATACTAGAGTGAGTTGCCATTCTCTTCTCCAGGGGATCTGCCCAACCCAAGGATTGAACCCACCTCTGCACTGGCAGGCAGACTCTTTACCACTAGTGTCACCTGGGAAACCCAACTACAATTAATACATCTCTAGAGATCAGTCCTGAGTGCTCTTTGGAAGGACTGATGTTGAAGCTGAAACTTCAATACTTTGGCCACCTGATGCAAAGAGCTGACTTATTTGAAAAGACCCTGATGCTGGGGGAAAGATTGAGGGCAGGAGGAGAAGGGGACGACACAGGATGAGTGAGATGGTTGGATGGCATCACCAACTCAATGGACATGGGTTTGGGTAAACTCTGGGAGTTGGTGATAGAGAGGCCTGGCATGCTGCAGTCCATGGGATCACAAAGGATCAGACATGACTGAGCGACTGAACTGAACTGAATACCAAAAAAAGAGGTTTGTTATCTTCTCAAAGCCCTATCTATCTCAACAAACTCTTTTCTTGACCTGTTTGATGTAGTGATGTTATAGCCATTTGTGCCTATCACTATGAACATCAAACTCATTTTGGTGACACTCTTCACTCTGAAGACATTCACTTTCCATGCTAATCAATGAAGAGAATAGCTTTGTCCATTCCAACAGGTTTTTCCAGTCGTTAGCTACTTTGAAAATTTAGCTTGAAATATAAATATTGATATGATAGCTACTTCCCAATATGTTCTTCATAATGGGACACTCATATACGTAACTTTAGCTTTAGATTTTGACTCTCTCTTCATAAAATATAAAATTTAAGATTCAAAAGATGCTCTAGAGACTATTCAGTGCTAAGCTCCTATTTTTCACAAGTGAAAATTGAGTTCAGAAAAATTAAATGATCTGCCCAAGAGTCCTTGAAAGAGCCAGGTTCAGACTGGACCCTTAGCCAGCTCTCCTTTTTACTTCGCAAAATTACCGTTTTTTATACTAGAATAGTCTAAATATTTAAAAAAAGAAAACAGATGGGCTTTCAACAAATATTGCCATTGTTATGTCAAAACAGTGAAAACTCTTGGCCTGAAGGAGAAAATGTCCTTTTTAAATTATATTAAGCAATAGGAAGTAATTAAATATTAAGTAATTCTTTATAAAATAAAACAGCACACTCTCCATATAAATTTATTTTGGTGCTTCTGTTGTGCAATTAAGCCAAATGTGTTAATATTTTTGTTGAAGAAGAACAGGATTTGGGGCCCACAGTAAGGTTTCCTAAGTCATAATTTTGGTCTGTGTGATATTAGTATCTTACTCATGCACGTGTCTATTTTTCATGGCGCTCTAAGTCTTCTAGGTCAGCGAGGTAGTGCTAGACCATGAAAAGAGCCATGAACTCGGTGTCAGGAGTCTTGGCTTCCAGTCTGAGCAGCTACCTAGTTGCGTAACTTCGATAAGAACAATGAGCTGAAAAACAAAGAGATGGACTAGGTGATCTTTAAGTTCTTTTAGCCCTAAGCACCATTTACTATCCTAATCACAATCACTGAAATAAAAAGTAAACACATGAACATTTATGAGGTTTNGAAAAGAGCCATGAACTCGGTGTCAGGAGTCTTGGCTTCCAGTCTGAGCAGCTACCTAGCTGGGTAACTTGGATAAGAACAATGAGCTGAAAAACAAAGATGAGCTGAAAAAAAAAGCTGAGATGGACTAGGTGATCTTTAAGCTCTTTTAGCCCTAAGCACCATTTACTATCCTAATCACAATCACTGAAATAAAAAGTAAACACATGAACATTTATGAGGTTTTAGGTTTACAGCACTTAAAAAGTAGCAATTTATCCATACAATTACTGCTCCCAAAGTTCTGCATTTTGTAAGTTCTATCCACAGAAAGGGTCCTTACATCATCTCAAGAATGATTTGCTTTTGCAAAAGCAAATTATAGGAATATGTAAGAAAAACCCAGTTCTGGAATTTTTGTAAATATCTGTCAGCATGTCTTTGAATTATGTCTCATTCAAGGTGAGATATGGTTATCCTTGAAAAGGTAAATGAAGATCCCTGTTTCTGTCCTTTAAAAGCAAAAGTGAAAGTGTTAGTTGCTCAGTCTTGTCTGATTCTTTGCGACCCCAAGGATGATAGCCCACCAGGCTCTTCTGTCCACAGAATTTTCCAGAGAAGAACACTGGAGTGGGTTGCCATTTCCTTCTCCAGGGGATCAAACCCAGGTCTCCTGCATTGCAGACAGATTCTTTACCATTTGAGCTACTAGGGAAATCCAAACCTACATCTAAATGAATTAGTGAAATATGGCATATATAAAACAAGCCCCCATTTTTCCAGAATTACTGGCTCATATCTACTCCTGTGTGTTTTGGTTTTTTGTTTTTTTGCCCTATTGTGTCCACTCATCATGTATATGGGGTGTGAACACAAAATTGACATCTGCATTCAGCACCCCAACACAGCTGTCAGCAATGCTAGATGGGAGCTCCTACACTAAGTATGGAAGAAGAACAAATGAACCATAGGTCCCTTCCAAGTGTAAGAATTCGTGATCCTCTATTTTTGAGTCCAAAATCTGAAAAGTTCATATTTCTGATTGTGATAAGATTACAAAAATGGTTCTAATTTGGTAGCCTTTGCCACACAACTCTGAAAGCCTCTCTCATGAAGCCAAAGACCCAGCCATCTGACTGGCTTGGGGCTTTGGGCATCAATGGATGATGCAAACTAAAGCTTGGAATGGGCTTGCAGTCTGGGGCTTGTTCTCTTCCATGCCTCAGACCTACCATGAGAACATGCCCGGACAAGCCTGCTGGAGAATGGGAGACATGTGAAGCAAAACTGAGTCATCCCAGGTGCTCCAGCCAAAACAGCCAGCTGACCTCCAGACCTCGGAGGGAACCCAGCCAATGCCAGCATCTAGGCCATCTCCTTGACATGTGAGTAAGAGATGCTTCTTGTTGTACTGCCATTGAGGTGTTGAGGTGAGGTTCTGCTATGCAGTAAAAGCAAACTCCTATACAGGTTTTAATTTCCAAGCAGATGTTCTTAATTAGAAAAACAGGACTCTTGACACTCAACCTATTCACAGCTCAACACTTAACAATGCACTTTCGGTTGTGCTCGTTTACTCTATTAAGTCGTGTATGCTACAACTATTTCTTGGTTGTCTATTAGATGCAGGCACTGACCCAAGCATTTGAAATGTCATCAGTGAACAAACAAGCATGTTTTATTTGTTTGCAAGCTCCCATCTGGAGCCTATGTTTTAGAGGAACAGATACCAAATAATAAATCTTCTGAAATTAATTATGTGATGTATTAAAAGGTGGAGATGCAGGATGGGGACATGGGAAAACTGCAGGATGCATGGATGAAGCAAACTATGAATACAATGGTCAGGATAAACCTCACTGATAAATTGATAATGCAGCAGAATTTGAGTGAGGTTACAGAGTTAGGTCTACAAACATTTGGGGACATGGCATTCCAGGGAGAAGGAAAAGTTAGAGTAAATGCTTCAAGACAGAAGTGTACCTGGCATTTAAGAATGCCCACATGATTGGAGTGGAGGAGGCAGGATAGACAGTAATAGGAAAAGAGGTGAAAGAAGTAAGAAGAGGGAGGAGACAGGGTCTTCTGGCCACTGTAATGACATCAGCTGAGTGAACCAGTAAGCAATGCAAGGTTTTGAGAAGTACTTTGATTATTTTCCATTTTTAATGTATCTTTAGTTGGGGGGTGGGGGGAACTACAGGGAAGCAAGGAAAAAAGCAAGTAGGACTTCAGCAATAAAGTGGGAGAAAGATGATGTTATTTCAGACCAGAGTGGCAACAATAAAGGTGGGAAGAAGTGGTCAGAGTCTGAAAATATCTGAAGGCCAGAGCCACCAGAACTTCCCGAATGTGATGTATGGGAGAAAGAAAAGAGTTGAGGATAATTCAGTTTTGGGGGTCTGAACAATTCAAAAGATGAATTTATCAGCTAAGATGAGAAAGATCACAGATAAAGCACATTGGAGGACAAAGACAAGAAATTCAGGTTTGAACAAATTGAGTTTGAGGTATTTATTAGACACCCAAGTGAGGAACACACATGAGAAATTGTATATAGAAGTCATAAACTTGGGAGAAAGTCTGAGCTAAAGGTATAAACTGGACACATGTGCATGCTAAGTCACTTCAGTCATGTCTGACTCTTTGCGACCTATGGCCTGTAACCCTCCAGGCTCCTCTCACCATGGGATTCTCCAGGCAAGAATACTGAGTGGGTGGCCATGCCCACCTCCAGGGGATCTTCCCAACCCAGGGATCTAACTTTGTCTTTTACCTTTCCTGAATTGGCAGGCAGATTCTTTACCACTAGCACCACCTGGGAAGCCCATAAACTGGGCAGTCATCAGCATATACATGGTATTTAGAGCCAGGGAACTAGGGAATACCAAAATGGAGTGAGACCAAACAGAGAACAGAAGAGTTCCCTAGACTGAATCCCAGGCCACTCCAATATTAAGAGTCGGGAAAGACGAGAAATACTCAGAGAAGATCTAGAGAAAGAGAAAAATTGGGTAAGAGGAGGGAAAAAAGTATATTGTCCTGGGAGGTAAGTAAAATCAGCACATAAAGAGAGAATTATCTACTGTGTGCAATGCTGCTAATCTATCAAGAGGAGGACTAGGAATTGACTGCTGGATTTAACAACTAGAAAGTCATTGGTAACTCTGATGGAAGAAATCATTAATCAGTAAGGAAATAGTCTTTGAACTGAGATGATCCCATCATATTCTGCCAAATTTTTAAGAAAGTTGCTCAGTCCACAGTAAAAGATCTGAAGGATGGAAACACTGAGCTGACTGCTATATTGTCTCATTCACCTGAATTTATTCAACTCTAAGCCAGGCTTCAGCAGGACATGTACCGTGAACTTCCAGATGTTCAAGCTGGTTTTAGAAAAGGCAGAGGAACCAGAGATCAAATTGCCAACATCCACTGGATCACTGAAAAAGCAAGAAAGTTCCAGAAAAACATCTATTTCTGCTTTATTGACTATACCAAAGCCTTTGACTGTGTGGATCACAAAAAACTGTGGAAAATTCTGGAAGAGATGGGAATACCAGGCTACCTAACCTGCATCTTGAGAAATCTGTATGCAGGTCAGGAAGCAACAGTTGAAACTGGACATGGAACAACAGACTGGTTTCAAATAGGAAAAGGAGTACGTCAAGGCTGTATATTGTCACCCTGCTTATTTAACTTCTATGCAGAGTACATCATGAGAAACGCTGGGCTGGAAAAAACACAAGCTGGTATCAAGATTGCTGGGAGAAATATCAATAATCTCAGATATGCAGATGACACCACCCTTATGGCAGAAAGTGAAGAGGAACTAAAAAGCCTCTTGATGAAAGTGAAAGAG
>SJYW01007653.1:1165897-1180059 GCA_006410735.1 Raphicerus campestris
TCAACATTCAAAAAACGAAGATCATGGCATCCAGTCCCATCACTTCATGGGAAATAGATGGGGAAACAGGGGAAACAGTGTCAGACTTTATTTTGGGGGGCTCCAAAATCACTGCAGATGGTGATTGCAGCCATGAAATTAAAAGACGCTTACTCCTTGGAAGAAAAGTTATGACCAACCTAGATAGCATATTCAAAAGCAGAGACATTACTTTGCCAACAAAGGTCCGTCTAGTCAAGGCTATGGTTTTTCCTGTGGTCATGTATGGATATGAGAGTTGGACTGTGAAGAAAGCTGAGCGCCAAAGAATGGATGCTTTTGAAATGTGGTGTTGGAGAAGACTCTTGAGAGTCCCTTGGACTGCAAGGAGATCCAACCAGGCCATTCTAAAGGAGATCAGTCCTGGGTGTTCATTGGAAAGACTGATGCTGAAGCTGAAACTCCAATACTTTGGCCACCTGATGTGAAGAGCTGACTCATTGGAAAAGACCCTGAGGCTGGAAGGGATTGGGGGCAGGAGGAGAAGGGGACAACAGAGGATGAGATGGCTGGATGGCATCACGGACTCGATGGACGTGAGTCTGAGTAAACTCCAGGAGTTGGTGATGGACAAGGAGGCCTGGCGTGCTGCGATTCATGGGGTCACAAATAGTTGGACACTACTGAACGACTGAACTGAACTGAAGGTCCTGTATGTGATTCAGTGTATGTCTTTGTTTGAAAATGAAAAAGGATAATAAGGAAGAAGTTTTGCATGAATTATTCATAATATAAAGTAGTAAAAGATATTTTTAATATCATAAATCTCTAAGTTGCTTCTTAAAACAACCAGAATCTCTTTGGTCAAGAGCAATTAGCTTTCCCTTAATATTTTTCTTAAATCAATTTCTAAACATGAATTCTCAACCCTGCCTTCTGAAAAAGCTTGGATTCACATGCAGCTACAGTGTTCACAAGAATTGTTGGACTATCCCTAGGAAGAAATTCACATTTACATTTTTAATTCAGTGATTTGGTTCTCTGGTCATTAACTTTAATAAACCCTTGACTATTTTGGTAAAGAAAAATACCCAGTGTAGGATCAAAAGAAACCTAATTTTCTGGACTGGAAGCCCATCCTATCAATGAAACTAATTATAGTTACTCAGGACCATAATTATTAAGCTCAGAAAAACAGGAAACATTTTATTTTCTAGCTCTTCATTTGGCATCTCAGTTATTTGAAACACATAACATACATTTCTCCATCTATATTATTAGTATCTTATTTCCTCACTTTAAAACTGTACTGTTAGTTAAATTTATTTATTGTTTGGGAGTATTTCTCGAAATTAAACTGCAACATTGTCACTAAAGTAAATAGTAGTGACAATTATTACTTTATCTTAAATTTCTTAATATATAAAAAGGAAGTACAACCAGGATGGGCAGTGCATGAGTTCTGCACATCAATTAATTTCGGATGCAAATTTCCTCATCTAAAAAATGAAAACGTTTCCACCAACACACTTCTGAGTCTATGTGAGGAATTTTAGCCGGTTTGTGTATATCTACGGCATCATAAAATGATTTTTTTTAAAAATCCCATTCATGAAGATATACTCAGCACATGACACCAAAAAGTCAAAAAGAAAAAGCAGATGTAGCTTAGCCAGGGTTTGACTTTCTACAAAAGAATTAGATATTTATACCTAGTACTAGTGATAAAATTGCCATTCTCTTCCTCCCCGCCCACCCCCTCCAAAAAACCACATCCGTGATACGAATTATTTTTAGGATGGAAGATATACAGGAAGATATACTTCATCTTGCTATACTTTGAAGATACTGTATTTTTCACAAGTTAAAGACTTTTGGCAACACAAGCAAGTCTATTAGTGCCATTTTTTCAACAGTATTTACTCACTTTCTGTCTCTGTGTCCCTTTTTGGTAATTTTCACAATAGTTCAAGCTTTTTCTTTAATATTATATTTGTCATGGTGAACTGTAATTAGTGATCTTTGATGTTACTCTTATGGCCCACTAAAGACTCAGATCAAATTGCCAAGAGAGTTCTAGAAAAACAGCTACTTCTGCTTTATTGACTATGCCAAAGCCTTTGACTCTGTGGATCACGACAAACTGTGGAAAATTCTGAAAGAGATGGAAATACCAGACCACCAACCAGCCTTCTGAGAAATCTGTATGCAGGTCAAGAAGCAACAGTTAGAACCGGACATGGAACAAAAAACTGGTTCCCATTTAGGAAGGGAGTACTTCCAGGCTGTATATTGTCACCTTGTTTATTTAACTTATATGCAGAATACATCATATGAAATGCTGGGCTGGATGAAGCACAAACTGGAATTAAGATTGCCAGGAGAAATATCAATAGCCTCAGATATGCAGATGATACCACCTTTATGGCAGAAAGTGAAGAGGAACTAAAGAACTTCTTGATGAAAGTGAAAGAGGAGAGTGAAAAAGTTGGCTTAAAATGCGACATTCAGAAAACTAAGATCATGGCATCTGGCCCCATCACTTCACAGCAAATAGATGGGGAAATAGTGGAAACAGTGAGAGCATCATCACTGCAGATGGTGACTGCAGCCAGGAAATTAAAAGATGCTGGCTCCTTGGAAGAAAAGCTATGACCAACCTAGACAGCATTGAAAAACAGAGACATTACTTTTCCAACAAAGGTCCATCTAGTCAAAGCTAATAGTCATATATGGATGTGAGAGTTGGACCATAAAGAAAATTGAGCACTGAAGAACTGATGCTTTTGAACTGAGGCCTTGGAGAAGACTCCTGAGAGTCCCTTGGACCACCAGATCCAACCAGTCCATCCTAAAGGAAATCAGTGCTAAATATTCACTGGCAGGGCTGATGCTGAAGCTGAAGTTCCAATACTTTGGCCACCTGATGCGAAGAAATGACTCATTGGAAGAGACCCTGAGCTAGGAAAGACTGAAGGCAGGAGAAGGAAATGACAGAAGATGAAACAGTTGGATAGCATCACCAACTTGATGGACATGAGTTTGAGCAAGCTCTGGGAATTGGTGATGGACCAATTAATTCCCTGGCGTGCTGCAGTCCATGGGGTCACAAAG
The DNA here is from genome assembly GCA_006410735.1 of Raphicerus campestris. Classification (NCBI taxonomy): domain Eukaryota; kingdom Metazoa; phylum Chordata; class Mammalia; order Artiodactyla; family Bovidae; genus Raphicerus; species Raphicerus campestris. The sequence goes on from SJYW01007653.1 coordinate 1,168,991, forward strand.
AGTCGGACATGACTGAGCAACTGAACTGAACTGAATGGCTCAGTGGATGGTTAGCTTTGGTTTTTTTGTTTTTTTCTTAGCAGTAATGTATTTCTTAATTGGGCTTCCCAGGTGACTCAGTGGGTAAAGAATCCTCCTGCAATGCAGGAGACATGGAGTAGACATCTTGGTCAGGAAGATCCCCTGGACAAGGAAATGGCAACCCGCTCCAGTATTCCTGCCTGGGAAATCCCAAGGACGAAGAAGCCTGTCGGGCTATACAGTCTATGAGGTTGCAGCAGAGTCAGACGCAACTTAGCAACTAAACAACAACAAACAGTTCTTAACTAGGTATGCACATTATTTTAGACAAAATTCTATTATATACTTAATAGAGTACAGTGTAGTGTAGACATATCTTTTACATGCACTGGGAAACCAAAAAAAATTTTTTTCTGTGATTCGCTTTATTGCGATATTTATCTCATCGTAGAGGTCTGGAACCAAGCCTGCAATATCTCCGAGGGCTGCTGTAACCACTAACACTTGTGTGGTACTTTAACAAGTACTTCACATGAATTGTGATGTTTATAAGAAACTTGTTAAGTACAAATTGTTTATTTTTATTTTATATCTGAGGATAATGAAACTCAATAAAAATGACTATAACAGGATTGCTCAGCAAGTCTGAAGAGAAGCCAGTATTTGGACCAAGAATCCCATCTCTGAAGTTTTTCCCTTTCATCAACCCAAGAGAGAAATGCCGCCTTCTTGGATAATAATATACGCTTTGGAAGTCAGATGGTCTGAGTAACACTCTGGGTTGAACTAAACCCAGTAGTGACTGGCCAAAGCTCTGAGCTTCCACTGACCAATGGTCTTCCATTCTCATCCTGTCTTCCATCCTGGTCTTAACTTGTCTTAAGGACTTTTATTTGTCACTTGATGAGCAAACGTCCTCTTTGTATAGTGAGGATACTGATGCAAGGGATGGGATGTTTATTCATGGCTGCACTCTGCAATAGCTCACCCCTGAGCAGTCCCAAACTAATAACTATTTAAATGAACTATGCCATTAATTCATGGGGAAGGAAATTCTTGAACACTCACTTTGTGACTTGTTTAGTGCTAGATCAGTAAACAGGACAGAGAGGAGCCCTCACCACTGTGGAGTTCATGGACAGATGTTGAACAATGAACAATAAAAGTATTGAAAATTCAGGGGAGAGTTGTCTGCTATGAAAGGGAGCACACAAGAGGCTAACGTAGAGTGAGGCAACAGCGGGAAAAAAGGAAGTGAAAGTCGCTCAGTCACGTCTAACTCTTTGTGACCCCATGGACTATACAGTCCATGGAACTCTCCAGGCCTGAATACTGGAGTGGGTAGCCTTTCCCTACTCCAGGGCATCTTCCCAACCCAGGGATCGAATCCAGGTCTCCTGCATTTCAGGTGGATTCTTTACCAGCTGAGCCACAAAGGAAGCCCAAGGCAACAGAGAGGCTCTCTCCCTAAAGAACAGACATTTAATCTGCCACTAAGGCTGAAGAGGAGGGAGACAGATGAAAAGGAAAATGCAAGCTAGGCAGGAAAATGAGGAAACCAGCACTGGTACTAAGATGGGCAAGAGCATCCCCCAAAGCATGTCTTACATCCTGCATCCTACTGAACCATTCTGCCTCAGGACCAAATCTAACAATGATGTTGGGATTTTCAGGGTACAGCAGGTATCGTAAGAGATTAAAATAATTTCTTTGTGTAGATAAACCATGCACTCTTTTGGATCTCTAGAATACTTTAATAAATATATTCAGCCTTGCTCTAAAAGTAACGGGTAAGTTTGTGGTTCTCTCTCTCTTATCTGAAATGAAACATTTTATTTCATATGTAGAGATTCAATATTATAATTGGTCTCTGGCCTTGTTCAGAAACTAGATTCTTGTGAAACTGGTAGGAAAACATTGTAAAGATTTATTTAGTCACAGCTGTTCTTTACAAGTAATTTCTGATTTTATAGTTGGTTATAACTGTACTTCCAGCTGTAAATTAAGTCTTTATTGGGTGGGATTTGGGGAGTTGTTACACAAGGTGTTATAAGGTTATGTGTGCTATCCCATAATTTAAATGTAATATAAATTACATTGCTTTATGGCAAGCACTATACACATAATTAAAATGAGATGTTCTCACAGCCTATAGTTTTACAATTCTAAAGCTTGCCATAAAACTTATACACATGTATAAACTGCCAGAAAGACACATGTTTTCATTTTATGCAGACGGCTATTAACAACTGCTAAGGAATCTTATGGGAAATTGTTATGGACTGAATTGTGTCTCCTCAAAAAAAATCAGATTGAAGCCTTAACCCTAGTACTTCAAAACAGTACTAAACTTGGATATAGGCTCTTTAAAGATGTAATAAAGATTAAAAGAGGCCCTAAGGATGGGGTCCTAACCCAACATGACTGGTGTCCTTCAAAGAAGAGAACACACACACACACACACACACACACACACACACACACACACACCAGGGATGCACACACAGAGAAAAAAGGCGATGTAAGGGCAGAGAGAGAAAGGGACCATCTTCAACTAAGGGGAAAGGTCTAGGGAGAAACTGAGCCTGCTAACAGCTTGATCTTAGACTTCCAGTCTTCAGAGCCATGAGATATCAGTCTCTACGTTTAAGCCACCAGTCTACAGATTTTTTACAGCAGGCTCAGAAAACTAATACAGTAGCAGACTAACACAGGTATGTATTTTGCAGCCATAAATATACATGTACAAGAATATGCATGTGCGCTTAGATTGGCTACGTGCAGTAATTATCCAAAGTCCCATTTGAAAACAGTGGGGAGATTTTACATGGTGACTCAGACGGTAAAGCGTCTGTTTACAATGTGGGAGACCCGGCTTCGATCCCTGGGTCGGGAAGATCCCCTGGAGAAGGAAATGGCAGTCCACTCCAGTACTATTGCCTGGAAAATCCCATGGACAGAGGAGCCTGGTAGGCTAAAGTCCGTGGGGTCACAAAGAGTCGGACACGACTGAGCGACTTCACTTCACTTTGCATGTTAAATTTTTTGTTAGATTAAAAATGAGTATGAATAATTTATATTTATGCAGTCAGACTGTATCTGGATGTTACTTAGGAAAAACAGAATTGTTTCTATGAAGTGGGGTCAATGTATGGGTACCCTCAAAGAAAAAAAAAATGTCTTGGACCTATTTACAAGTTGATTATTCCAGCTTTTAGAGAGAATTGAAGAGACTGGGCTTAATCTACCTGTAATTGCCAAAGAAGAATATCAAGCTTGGACTCACTCTTTCAAATTAAACTTTTTACATGTAGCTGTTATATTCATGTCACTTATCAAGTTACCTTAAGAAGCTTTTTATGAGTTTAATTAAGCCTGACTAATTCTCTAACAGTACAAAGAAAGATGAATTCCTTAAATATTTAATCCCTTTATGACTCAAAAAGTGTCATTTTCTGAATGTGACTGTTAAATTCTTGGAATTAATTACCCTTTGAATTAAAGTTGCTTTTTCGACTCTCAAGACATATAGTCATAGCTCACACAATGTGTAAATTCAACATTTCATCTGTTCATCAAGAGAATTTATTCCAAATGTTGTATTCAAAAATCTCAACCCAGTAGGTTTATTTATGACCACCGGCTAAGGACTCTTTGCCTATAAGCTCAATTATATGATCATCAAGCACGATTGCTGGTTTTCCTCTGCCTCCCACTTTGTCCAAATATTAATGAGTTAAAGGTTAGCTGCCCTCTATTTACACAATCACTAATCTTTGTCATGGCAACTTTGCTCTCCTTAACTAATCTCAAGCCTCCTCTCCAGAAAGCTTTTGCCCATTATGCTCAGCAGGCAGCACCTGCATAGGTCTGTCTATCTTCTTTGTGCATGCTATGCTGTCGCTCACTCGTGTCCAACTCTTTGCGACCCCATGGACTGCAGCCCGCCAGGCTCCTCTGTCCATGGGATTCTCCAGGCAAGAATACTGGAGTGGGCTGCCATTTCCTCCTTCAGGGGATCTTCCCCACCCAGGGGTCGAACCCGTGTCTCTTACATCTCCTTTATTGGCAGGCGGGTTCTTTACCACTAGCACCACCTGGGAAGCCTTTTATTACCCTAAAACATTGGATGTGCCCATTCCTTTATTTACACATTTCCTCTTTCTTCTCTCCCGGTATTTTGAAGGCTATTCAAGACTAAAAGTGCTCTTCAAAAGTAGATTCCAAAGAATACAAGGAGATCAATGAGGCAACCCTATTTATGGAGCACCTAATACCCCCAGAACAAGACACTGGATTCCTGTATGGGAAAATTGGAAGACCAGATACATGAGAAGACAGAAAGCCATACATACACAGACTCACAGCCACAGAGACACAAGCACACAAGCACACGTCCCAGCCACCTCGTGATGGTTGGTGCTTGGAAATCACAGCACTGTCCCCAGCACCACGCTAGACACCAAGATCATGGGAGCAGCTGGCTAACTCCACTTCTAAAGGAGAAAGCTGCCTGTCAGTTGAAATTCAAATTTCCTAAGGAATATGAAGGGATTGAAAGATTATAAATTAGCTCTTTAGCTTTTACATATACAAGTCTCAACAAAGTGAAGGTGTCTTCCAAGATATGATCTAGCATTAGCAATATAAAACAGTAACTGAAAAATATTTCCAGAATAACTCATTGAGCAGTTTTCCTTTCCTTCCACCACCACCTCCCACACATCTTTGATTTTAAACACCGTTATTTATATTAAAAATATGAAACACAAAATGGCATGCTCAAATTTCTAATTTTTTAAGAAAATGTGTTATAAAATAGTTTCATTGCAAAGAAAAATAAGAATAGTAAAAAATTAATTAGAAGAGAAATCACTCCACTCCCACAGTTACCAAATGGAAACAGCCAGGGGTGGGTGATGGACAATGACATCATGGCGGGTGGGAAGGTGGGTGCCCTGGGCCCAAGGTACCTACCCCCTTTCATCATGCCCACTTCATAGCACTTGCGTAGCCGGCAGGCCTGACAGCTCTTCCTCCTGTTCTTATCAATTGTGCACTGGTTGGTGGCCGGACACATGTAGTCATTATGTCCTATGAAAAGCAAGAGGACAGAGTTAGTATTATTTCAGGAAATTTAACTGGTCTGAATCTATAGGGAATCTACAGGGAAGCTGTCTAGAGGAGATTTTCCATCATCATTTACTTGACTTTCCCATGTTGCTACCTCAACCCACTGTCCTTTTTGTGTCCTTCTTCAAGTGTTAAAAAAAAAAAAAAACAACCCCTCCTAGACTGATTATCCGCCTCTCCCACTTGCTTTGAGAGTTCTTTGTGAAAATTCACTTTGGTTCACATAGCCTATATTTGGGGGCATAATGTTTTATACATATTCATAAAGTAAAGCTTTCTTAGTAGATAAACAACAGTTTGTTTGGTTGGGTTTTTTGACTCAGGCCACTTATCAAAATTGTCCCAATAAAGTCGTTAGAACTTCAGACAGAGTTTCAAAATGCTCTTTCTTAAAATATAATTTAAAGATTCTTTAAACAGCTCTCCAAATGCAGCACAGAACATCTAAATTTAAGTCAGGGATGGTAGACTGGGGCAGTGGCCAAGTTCATTGTTTAATAAATTTGTCCATCACTTACTAGCTGAAGGACACTGAGCAGGTTAGTTAACATCCCTAAATCACACTTCCCCGCTCTAATCTAGAAAACACAACGGCACCCACTATATAACATCATATACACTTTAGCACAAGATATATACTATGAGGACACGCGTCACAGGTAATGTTTAGCCCAGTGCCCTGCGTCTGGCAAACACTGAATGTATATTTAGTTGTTGCTGCTGTTATTTCACTCTAAATCCTCTTTCTTTTCTCTCTTGTTTACTGAATCTCTCTCACTCAAAGGCTTCTTTCTCATTGGCTTTTATCACATCAGGCAGGTCTGTGCCACAAAAATGTTCCCCCTTAACCCACAACACTCGCCAACTTCAGTCAGATATCTTGCCCCTCCTTCTAAGCTCAGCTCCTCACAGATGTCTACACCAGAGGTCTTCTTCCTCCTTTTCCTCTTGCTTTTCATTTTTGTTGCTCCACAAACGTAGCTTTCTAGAAACCATCCATGACTTCAGTGGCTGAGTTCAACAGCCACTTTCAGCCCACTTCATGCTTGACCCATCAGAAGCATTTGACAGCTCCTCCTTCCTCTTGAAATATGCTTTCCCCTCGGCTTTTGTAACACAAAATGCTCCCAGCACTCTCTTTACCTCCCAGGCTGGGGCTTCAGACTCAAAGTCTGAAGACTTAAAGTCTGACTCAGAGACTTAAACTGCCACTCCAGTCCTCTTCTCTGAGTTTTGGGGAAAGATATCCAACTGGCCACATGAAGTTTCTGCTCTAAGATTTGGAAGTCACCTCCATTCCTCTACCCATCAAAAGAAGTCTGGTTGATAATGTGCAGAATATTAAATTTTACAAATCAAAAAGTATCATTAGCATAGTTTTATAAAGAAGCCTTTTTATGTAAGTCTAAATTCTTTTACTTCTTTGGAAAACAACCTGAATTTGGACTAAAAAGATGATATGTAGTTTTAAAATGTTTTCCATTCACAAAAAAGGTAAATGTATATGTGACCTTCTAATTCAGATTCTCTGTTTTAAGTTTCTATTTTCTCATTTACTAAGGGCAAGCCAGAACATGTAGTGAAACTACAGACCTCTCTGTCCTTTATTTAATTTAAGGGTCAGTCCAATTAGAGTAGGCTGGAGTGGGGAATTGACAAGAGATACTGGTCTCATAAAACTTGACTCTCTGTCTTTAGATATACATTATAAAAGCCATTGTATAAACAAGCTTCAGATTAAATTAACATGTGCATTCCTCTATTGCATAATATGAAACAACAAACTAGTCAACAGAGTTGAAATGTCTTAACTTCAGTAAAAGACCACACACTGTCTCAAATACCCACGCATAGTTATTATCTTTAGAATCTTGCCTATTAACAGGGACAAATTGAAGAAATAATAGATCTAGAAATAAAATTTACCTGGGCAGATGTAAACTCTAAGTAAAAGTTTAAAATATTAAAACTCTAATATTCTTCTGACACGTCAAAGAAACTCTTAGTGTTTCATCTCCTATGATGTTTGTGCAGGACATGTTGACTTATTTTAACTCTTAAAAATAAGTTTATATTAAGCCTCAGAAGAAAACAGTCAACAATCATCTGAATAAAAAAATTACTTTGATTCAGTTTCTCTCCCAAAAGCCAGATGTTTTGCAAGCCAGAAGAGGGGAGAACTGAAATGGGTTAGAAGTCACTTGGTTAAATCTGATGTTTGGATTGGCCAGCCATCATAGATGCGTATCTTTATAAAACCAAATGAAGTTCTTGAACTAACATGTTTAATAGACAAAACATGCTGGATTTGTACAATCAAATTCATCCCTTAACAAGAATTAAAATAGAGGCACAAAAGAATCATGGTTGTAATGCCAACTTTTTGTGACAAAGCCGGGTTTTCTCCTGCCTAAACCACATTAAAATTTAGACTTGACAAATTGGCAACAAGAAACGATTAATAAGTATGTCTTTGAGCTATACATTTTAAAACAAAGGCTGTGAAAAGGGACAAGGAAGGCCATTACATAATCATTAAAGGATCAATCCAAGAAGAAGATATAACAATTATAAATATATATGCACCCAACATAGGAGCACCGCAATATATAAGACAAATGCCAACAAGCATGAAAGGGGAAATTAATAATAACACAATAATAGTGGGAGACTTTAATACCCCACTCACACCTATGAACAGATCAATTAAAACAAATTTTCTTAACCAAAGACCATTAACCACTATTTGTCAGTCTTCAACTTACATCAGAGAAAAGAAAAACAAAAATTTTTGTTCCCTAATGAGTATAATTTGGTCAAGGTGTGTTCTTAAAGCAACTTATTTAAGTTGCTTCAAGAAGAAACTTCTGTTTAAAGGTTATTATTCGAGCCTGTGAAAATAATGCAAGAGAAAAGTCTTACAGAAACCGAGTTCATTTCATACTCACACCAACTATACTGATGAAACATACAGTGTCTTTGCCGAAGAGACTGAAGAACTCTGCGTACCTATGACCGAATCAGCCCAAAAGTTTCTCTTGCACAGAATGTGAAGTGCAAGAGGACAAATATATGTGAGCTGCAAGATTTAAGTCATAACAAGAAAACTTTAAATTACATATCAACTCTTATGATTTTTTTAAATAAATGAGCTCAATAAGATATACACAGTACTCTGTGAGGGGGGAGGAATGCATTAAAATCAAGAAGACTCTGATGAGGTCAAGCAAAAACTCAAGTAGGGAAGGTAGTGAAAGGTAAGAAATAAGCACTTAACATTTTTTATCTCACATATGAGCATTTAGCTAATTATTCATATTTTTAAGGCATGAAATGAGTTCTCAAATTAAAGATAATCTCTAGTCTTTAAGCAACCACAAATCCAAAAAAGGCCCAAATATAGCTAATCCTATTTAAAAGCCTCATTGGAAGGTTCCAACAAAATAGTATTTCGTTTTCAAAGTCCTATTCTTTTATACCTGATTAATCCATAAATTTAGCTAACATCTATAAAGCTTAGTTAGCTTTAGAGTCTTTTCATTAAAGGCTTTCACTGGCTATTTGCATAAAATTAACTAGCATTTATTAAAATCTGAAGTATCCAAGAGCCATACACAAATTAAGGTGCCAAATAAGATGGCAAAATCAGTATTTCTTTCTCCTTCTAAGAATCAACATGCACTTATACAGTTTCAAATTTGATAGGAATCACTTAATGTTATACATGCATGGCCCAAAGGAAACCTCTAACTTTTTTCATTTTGTCAGATGGTATTTTTCTTGAGGTGTTCAGGTACAGATATGTCAAAATACAGTCTTGAGATTTACTGAATATAAACAAGCAACCACTTCTACCTGAGAGGGGGCCTCCAGGTACTGCCCCTCCTCAGTTTGTTCATTTCACACTCATGCATGAGATCGTCTGATGAAACAGCCTGCTGCTGCTAAGTCGCTTCAGTCGTGTCCGACTCTGTGCGACCCCATAGACGGCAGCTCACCAGGCTCCCCCATCCCTGGGATTCTCCAGGCAAGAACGCTGGAGTGGGTTGCCATTTCCTTCTCCAATGCATGAAAGTGAAAAGTGAAAGTGAAGTCGTTCAGTCGTGTCCGACTCTTTGCGACCCCATGGACTGCAGCCTACCAGGCTCCTCCAACCATGGGATTTTCTGGGCAAGAGTACTGGGGTGGGGTGCCATCGCCTTCTCTGGATGAAACAGCCTAGTGACTAAGAAAACTGACCCATCTGGGGGCTGACTGGGCTCCCCTGGTGGCTCAGACAGTAAAGAATGCGCCTGCAATGCAGGAGACTAGTACTATGACGCACCAAGCACTGTGTTATACATGGATTAGTTCATTTAATTCCCCAGCAACTCTATGAGGAAGGGATTATATTAATCTCCCTTTTACAGATGCAAAANCAGACAGTAAAGAATGCGCCTGCAATGCAGGAGACTAGTACTATGACGCACCAGGCACTGTGTTATACATGGATTAGTTCATTTAATTCCCCAGCAACTCTATGAGGAAGGGATTATATTAATCTCCCTTTTACAGATGCAAAACTATGATAAATGTTATAAACTCTGTTCAAAACTACACAGCAAGCAAGCAGCACAGACGGGTTTTGAAGCAAAGTATTCCTTGTTCCAAAGATCGAACTCATGCATATGTGGAGAGCTCAACATCCCCAAAGGGCAAGATCTTCACTGGGGAACTGTATATCTACCTTCCCGAGGCAATAATGATCGGATTCTCTGCAACTGATGGAGCTCTGTGTGTTCTCCTTCTTAGGAAGCTCATGCATGAGAAAGTGAAAAGTGAGGAATTAACAGAACCAATGTTATTGTCTTCTATTTAACCTATCTGCAAGAAAAATACTGTGCAAGGCCAAACCAATATTGAATTCTTTTGGCAATAACATTTGACTTAGATGACTCGGATGAAATGAATGGTCCAACTCTCTTGGACATGAGTGTATAGAGGAAGAGAAATCTAACCGTCCCTTACACGCCAAGGAAAATACTGACTTCCTGTATTATCCCCATCTACTCCAACCCTGACTCAGGACTGAAGCTTGATCTCTGCTTAGCAGTCTCCCACACACTCATTTACTGTGACCAAAGGAAAGACATGTTACAAGAGTTGCTGGCTAGCACTGAAGAATCAGTCCAAACACTGATGTTGTTGGGATCTACCAGCAAAGGGAAAAAGAAGACTGGCAGGGAATCTGCTGTCAAAATGAGAGTTCAAAAGAGTTTTTCATGAAAACGGGGGTTATGATTTTCATTAAAAAATGAAGAATTTAAAACTATTCAGTTATACCACGGGAAAAAATATCATCCCAAAATATGCACTAATCATCTCTGAGTAGTAAAGTAGATGAAGCAGAGACAAGTGTGAAGAGGTTTTAAATAGCTTTGCAAATTCTTAGGGCTAAAGAAGAGGAGAAAGAAGTCAAAGATACTCGTGGTTTGTGCCAGAGTGTCTTGAAATCCATTCTAACCATGAATTAGAAAGAGGATCTGATTTTGGAGGCAGGTGGGAAAAAGAGGTATAGAACAATTTTAAACACACTGTATTTACGATTTCAGTAGCATACCAATAAACAACTACCAAGCAAGCTATTATAAATGCAGTACTGAAGCTTGGGAGGCAAGTCAAAAGGAAGCTGGAAGCTATGTGATCCAGAAATTCTACTTTCAGGTATGTGCCCAAAAGAAGTAACAAGAGACTCAAAGAGATATTTGTACACCCATGTTCAAAGAAGCATGATTCACTACAATCGATGAGCAGAAACAATCCAGAAGTCCATTAATAGACAAATGGATAAACAAAATGTGGTATATGCAGCAATCCTCCCACCATTCACAGAGGGTAAGTTCCAAGAACCCCAGCGGGTGCCTGAACCACAGATA
>SJYW01007654.1:0-16604 GCA_006410735.1 Raphicerus campestris
CTCTTGGCCTCTGTGGCCCTTCCACTCATGTTGGCAGAGTCATCAGACCCCTTCTACTTCTGTTCACATTACCTCCATTGCTTCCACTTTTAAAAAGGAGGAGAAAGAGAGAAAGAGACAGCGAGAAGAGGTGAGAGGGAGGAAGGAAGACAGGAGAGAAGGAAGTGGAAAGGGGGAGAGAGAAAGAGCCTTGATTGGGAAGAATAGGAGCCTTAGCATTTGATGAAACGGGTGGAAAGGGGAGCAGATGAGCAGACAGACACAGACAGAGGCTGCCTGGGAGGCTGATAGGCTGAGCCACACACCAAACCGGGACTTTGTAATTGGTGTACTTTTAAGAAACATTGTTTTCTCTCTATGGTTTGTTTGATTCCTATTTTACTAGCCCTCTTGAGTCCCCCGGGGTTCCCAGTGGCTCAGTGGTAAAGAATCCACCTGCCAGTGCAGGAGATATGGGTTTCATCCCTGGGCCAGGAAGATCCCCTGGAGAGAGAAATGGCAACCCACTCCAGTTTTCTTGTTGGAGAATCCCATGGACAGAGGAGCCTGGTGGGCTACAGTTCATGGGGTCACAGAGTTGGACACAACTAAACAACAACAGTCTAACTTCCCCAGCACCTGTCTCGATCCAGATGCCCTCCATCACATGTGAGCATCAGCCCAGCTCCAGAGAGGGGCCCTGCCATCCCCAGCCTGCCAGAGGTGAAAGCAGGGGCGAGGTCACCACTGAGAGTGCGGTGCAGGTTGAGGGAGGGAGAAAAAGAGCCCAGATGGTAAGAGGGGTAGGTGGAGGTGAGTGAATGAGAGAAGGAACAAGGCAGGTAAGTATTTTATAAGCTAAGTTAGCAAGAGGCAAGTTAACCACTGCAAGCAAATTATTTGTTTTCTCTCATTAACATGGAACATAGAGTGGTGGGAAAGATACAAGTGAAGTAGCTCAGTCGTGTCCAACTCTTTGCGACCCCGTGGACTGTAGCCCACCAGGCTCCTTGCTCCATGGAATTCTCCAGGCGAGAATACTGGAGTGGGTTGCCATTTCCTTCCCCAGGGGATCTTCCCAACTCAGGGATCGAACCCGGGTCTCCCGCATTGCAGGCAGACGCTTTATCCTCTGAGCCACCAGGGAAGCCAGGAGACCAGCTATTTCTACAAATGAAGAAAGAGGAAATAGCATCTGGCAATGAGATGACCTCCAAAGCTGAAAATTAGGAGAGAAGTCTCAGAGGCAGACATCAGAAACCTACTGGAGGCCTCCTTCCCCCACAGACATAGAAGCATGTCCCCCCATAAAAGATGCCAGCTGGGGAGTAGATGGAACCCCCCAGGCCACGGGCACCCACTTTTCCTCTGGGGAACTGCCCTCCCCAACTCCATGTACTCAATCCAAGACAACCCCCACCCAGAGCCACCAGATCATTCCATCTAATGGCTTGAAAAGTGCTGTGACGTGCATTACCCTCTGAGATGCTCGGAACAGCCCTGCAGGGTCAGAGCACAGGTGCCATCACAGGAACACATGTGCATTTGATTCTCAAGCCCCAGGAGCAGGACGCGTCAGGCTCGCTGGAACACAGAGTAACTCCATGGCTCTGAAAACCACAGCTCCGGTCCACTATGCTCAGCACCCAGGCCACCCAGCAGAAGTTCTCATGCCTCCTAGAGACACCTGAGCTCTCCTGGGATCTGCCCACCCACTTTTTCCCTCCCCAGGCCTGGGAAATGTTTCCTCCACCTCCTGCCTCTCCCTTCTGGAGACTCAGCTCTATCCCTTCCCCTCTGGGAAGACCTGACTGTCTATTTGCTGAGCCCTGGCTTTTGAAAACAGAAGTCTGGTTAGGGAGATTATCTTCTGTACACTTGGAAACTTTCAGGGCAGAGCCTTGCAACTCAAAAGTCCCCAAGGCAAGAGAGAATCAATCTAATTTTTAAAAAAAAATCTTGGCTACTTTTTAAGGGAAAGGAAAGGGGGAAATCCCCAGCAAGGAAATTAGTGTCAGAGATTATCTCAGCAAATTATTTCCTGCTGCAGTAAATAAGGGGATGGAGGCTGCATGAGGTTTGAAACCTGCCTGGGGCCAAGATGCCGAGGCAAGAACCCAGCTCTCCTAACTCTCGATGAGCACTTCTTCCACGTTTTTACAGCTGCCAAGCATTTGATGCAAAAAGTCGACTCATTGGAAAAGTCCCCAATGCTGGGAAATATTGAAGACAAGAGGACAAGGGGATAGCAGAGGATGAGATGGTTAGATAGCATCACTGGCTCAATGGAGATGAATTTGAACAAACTCCAGGAGGCAATGAAGGACAGGGAAGCCTGGTGTGCTGCAGTCCATGGGATTGCAAAGAGAGTCTGAAACTACTGAGCAACTGAACAACTATAACGGAACATTTGTTGAGAATATGTCAAACCTATTTCTAAATGGGGAGAACTAGCTACAAGTCCAAGTGCAGTCTTTTAAAAGTCACAGGCAGACTAGAGGGGAGATGGAATAGACATGCTTTTCTCTATTCCTCCCCCCAGTACAACTAAAAACTCTGGACATAATACAAAGCAGACATGAGGAGACTCTGGAAGGTGAAGTGGACAAGACAGGATGGCCAGGACCTGGGGACCCAAGGTAACACATGGTGGTGAGGTCTCCGGGGTTTCTTTCACTGCATGGATCCCAGACGCTCTGCTGAAGAAACCAACAAACCGGAAATGGCAATTGGCACAAACGAAAAAGGTGCCACAAAAGACTACTCATTCTAGCCACGGGAATGGAAAAAGAGCCGCCTAGCAGGATGGAAAATTTGTAGACAATTACCGCTCTGTTCCTGCAAAATACCATGCAATAAACTCCTCACAGTACCCACACCAGCAAAAATAAAAGGGGAGCCTGGATTTTCACTCTCCCCAGGCTGTCATGAAGCACCAAAACCTGCTTCATCCCCCATCAAAACTGTATCAGAGAAGGCCAGACAGGGAGTCTGGGACCCACTCACTTCCTTCCCTTCCTTGCTGGAGTGGTGGCAGAGGAGACACAGTGGAATGAGCCCTCCCAGCACCAATCAGTGGTGAGGAGAATACAATCCAAACCATGATGCCAGTGGCAAGCGTGTGGGGAGCAGTAATGACGCCCCCCTGTCCCAGCCAGGGAGGCATGGGTAGTGGCCAGGGGAGAGTCAAGATTCCAGTCCTTCCCAGCAGTAACGAGAAATCCCTCCCTTGGATGTCTACAAAGAGTGAGCAGAGAACCTAGAATTCTACCCTCACAGGCAGTCACGAGGTAGTGCTCCTCTTCCCTTCCCTGCCTAGTGATGTCAAAAGAAGTCAGCTAAAACAGAAGGCTTAAATAAGATCTAGCATCTTGTAACATTACATTGAAAATATCTAGGTTTCCGTAAAAAATCATTCATCATCCAAGAATCAAGAGATGCAAAATTTAAATGGGAAAAAATGCCAATCAATAGATGCCAAAACCAAGATGAAAAAAAAAAAAGTTACAATTACCCAACAAAGATATAAAAGCAGCCATCATAAAAATGCTTTAGTGAGCATTTGGGAACACACTTGAAACAAACTGAAAAAATAGAAACTGTCAGCAGAGAAATAGAAGATGTAAAGAAGAATAAAATGGAAATTGTAAAACAAACAAAAAAATGCAATAACTAAAATGAAATAGTCAGTGGACAGGCTCAGCAGCAGAATAAGGGGGGAAAGGAGAGAATTAATGAAATAGAACTATGAAAATCACCCAGTTTGAGCAATGCAGACAAAATGTACATGTATGATAAGTTGCTTTAGTCATGTTCGACCCTGTGCAACCCCACCAAGCTCCTCTAGCCATGGAATTCTCTAGGCAAGAATTCTGGAATGCGATATCATGCCCTACTCCAGGGGATCTTCCCAACACAGGGATCAAACCTGCACATCCTGCAACGCAGGCAGATTCTTTATTGCTGAGCCACCAGGGAAGTGCAACACAAAGAAAATAAGCTGTTCAAAAATTAAGAGCCGCTATGGACTTCACTGCTGGCTCAGATGGTAAAGAATCTGCCCGTAATGCGAGAGACATGAGTTTGCTCCCTGGGTCTGGAAGATCCCCTGGAGAAGGGAATGGCTACTCACTCCAGTAATCTTGCCTAGAGAATCCCCTGGTCAGAACTGCCTGTCAGGCTACAGTCCATGGGGTCGCAAAGAGTGAGACATAACTGAGCAACTCACACTTTCAGTGGCTAAGAATCCCCTTCCAATGCAGAGGCCGCTGGTACAATCCCTGGTCCAAGGAGACTCCATACGCCACAGAGCAGCTAAGAACACACACCATGGCTACTGAGGCCCTCAGCCTGGAGCCCACGCGCCAAAGCAAGAGAAGCCACTGCAGCAAGAATCCCACGCACAGCAAGGAGGAGGAGCCCAGCGCACCACAGCTAGAGAGCGCCGCCAGCAGCAAAGACTGAAAGCAACCAAAGGTAAACAAATTAACTAGATTATTTTAAGAAGGTGAGGGAACGTTGTATCACTATGATGATAAATGGGCCAATCCAACATGAAAGGATAGCAATCCTAAGTATGTATGAACCAAATAGAAGAGCTATAAAGTTTATGAAGCAAGAATTGATAGAGCCGAAAAGAGAAGAGATAAACCCATCATTACAGTTGGACACTTCCACATCTCTCTCTGTCTCTCCTTAATTGCTAGAACAATTAGATAGAAAATCAGCAAGTATATCAATGTTCTCAGCAACACCACTGGCCTGTGAAATCCAATCAATATTTATAGAACACCCCACCAGACATCAAGAGATTGACTACACATTCTTTCCAAGTGTTCATAGAATATAGACCAATACAGATTCTATCCTGGGCCATCAGACAAACTTCCACAAATTTTAAAGAACTGAAATTATACAGAGTGTGTTCTCTGACCCAAATGTAACTTTTCAAATCAATACTCTAACCTCCCACCTCAGAAATGCAGAAAAAGAGCTAAATAAGTCAAAAGAAAACAGTAAACATAAGAACAGAAATCAATCAAATTAAAGATAGAAAAACATTAAAGAAAATCAATGAAACACAAAGCTGGTTCTTAGAAGTGATCGATGAAATCGGCAAAACTCTAGCAAGATTGGTAAAGGGAAAAAAGAGAGAGAGAGAGAACACAGATGACCAGTATTAAAGATGGAGCAGGGATACCCTTACAGATCCTGCAAGCATCCAAAGGACAATAGGGAACAGTACAAATAACTCTAAACACACAATTTTCACAGCTTAGATGAAACAGGCCAATTCCTCAAAAAACTACAATTCACTGAATGTAAAATGGGTTATTTGAGTAGCCTTAAAACTACTAAGAGAGCTGCCCTGGAGGCTCAGTGGTAAAGAATCTGCCTGCCAATTCAGGAGAGACGAGTTGGATCCCTGGATCAAGAGGATCGCTTGGAGAAGGAAATGACAATCCAATCTAGTATTCTTACCTGAAAAATCCCATGGATAGGGGAACCTGGTGGGCTATAGTCGACAGGGTGGCCAAGAGTCAGACACAACCAAATGAGTGAGCACACGGAACAGAAATGCACTCACGGGGCTGCAAAAGGCTCGGACAAGCTATGAGAGAAATTGGATTCAAAATTTTAAAACACCAAATAAAGAATTCTTTGGGTCCAGATGGTTTATAAAGGAACTTCCCAATTGATTTAATTTGCTAGTGTTATCCTGGCATCAGATAATGATAGCATAAAGAAAAGGATACTGCAGACCAATAACCCTCATGAATACAGAGGCAAAAATCCTTAACAAAACATTAACGAATAGAATTCAGCAATACATTTTAAACCTTACATACTATGTTCAAGTGGATGTTATTCTAGGCAGGCCANAGCCTGGTGGGCTACAGTTCATGGGGTCACAAAGAGTTGGACACGACTAAACAACAACAGTCTAACTTCCCCGGCACCTGTCTCGATCCAGATGCCCTCCATCACATGTGAGCATCAGCCCAGCTCCAGAGAGGGGCCCTGCCATCCCCAGCCTGCCAGAGGTGAAAGCAGGGGCGAGATCACCACTGAGAGTGCGGTGCAGGTTGAGGGAGGGAGAAAAAGAGCCCAGATGGTAAGAGGGGTAGGTGGAGGTGAGTGAATGAGAGAAGGAACAAGGCAGGTAAGTATTTTATAAGCTAAGTTAGCAAGCAGCAAGTTAACCATTGCAAGCAGATTATTTGTTTTCTCTCATTAACATGGAACATAGAGTGGTGGGAAAGATACAAGTGAAGTAGCTCAGTCGTGTCCAACTCTTTGCGACCCCGTGGACTGTAGCCTACCAGGCTCCTTGCTCCATGGAATTCTCCAGGCGAGAATACTGGAGTGGGTTGCCATTTCCTTCCCCAGGGGATCTTCCCAACTCAGGGATCGAACCCGGGTCTCCCACATTGCAGGCAGACGCTTTATCCTCTGAGCCACCAGGGAAGCCAGGAGACCAGCTATTTCTACAAATGAAGAAAGAGGAAATAGCATCTGGCAATGAGATGACCTCCAAAGCTGAAAATTAGGAGAGAAGTCTCAGAGGCAGACATCAGAAACCTACTGGAGGCCTCCTTCCCCCACAGACATAGAAGCATGTCCCCCCATAAAAGATGCCAGCTGGGGAGTAGATGGAACCCCCCAGGCCACGGGCACCCACTTTTCCTCTGGGGAACTGCCCTCCCCAACTCCATGTACTCAATCCAAGACAACCCCCACCCAGAGCCACCAGATCATTCCATCTAATGGCTTGAAAAGTGCTGTGACGTGCATTACCCTCTGAGATGCTCGGAACAGCCCTGCAGGGTCAGAGCACAGGTGCCATCACAGGAACACATGTGCATTTGATTCTCAAGCCCCAGGAGCAGGACGCGTCAGGCTCGCTGGAACACAGAGTAACTCCATGGCTCTGAAAACCACAGCTCCGGTCCACTATGCTCAGCACCCAGGCCACCCAGCAGAAGTTCTCATGCCTCCTAGAGACACCTGAGCTCTCCTGGGATCTGCCCACCCACTTTTTCCCTCCCCAGGCCTGGGAAATGTTTCCTCCACCTCCTGCCTCTCCCTTCTGGAGACTCAGCTCTATCCCTTCCCCTCTGGGAAGACCTGACTGTCTATTTGCTGAGCCCTGGCTTTTGAAAACAGAAGTCTGGTTAGGGAGATTATCTTCTGTACACTTGGAAACTTTCAGGGCAGAGCCTTGCAACTCAAAAGTCCCCAAGGCAAGAGAGAATCAATCTAATTTTTAAAAAAAAATCTTGGCTACTTTTTAAGGGAAAGGAAAGGGGGAAATCCCCAGCAAGGAAATTAGTGTCAGAGATTATCTCAGCAAATTATTTCCTGCTGCAGTAAATAAGGGGATGGAGGCTGCATGAGGTTTGAAACCTGCCTGGGGCCAAGATGCCAAGGCAAGAACCCAGCTCTCCTAACTCTCGATGAGCACTTCTTCCACGTTTTTACAGCTGCCAAGCATTTGATGCAAAAAGTCGACTCATTGGAAAAGTCCCCAATGCTGGGAAATATTGAAGACAAGAGGACAAGGGGATAGCAGAGGATGAGATGGTTAGATAGCATCACTGGCTCAATGGAGATGAATTTGAACAAACTCCAGGAGGCAATGAAGGACAGGGAAGCCTGGTGTGCTGCAGTCCATGGGATTGCAAAGAGAGTCTGAAACTACTGAGCAACTGAACAACTATAACGGAACATTTGTTGAGAATATGTCAAACCTATTTCTAAATGGGGAGAACTAGCTACAAGTCCAAGTGCAGTCTTTTAAAAGTCACAGGCAGACTAGAGGGGAGATGGAATAGACATGCTTTTCTCTATTCCTCCCCCCAGTACAACTAAAAACTCTGGACATAATACAAAGCAGACATGAGGAGACTCTGGAAGGTGAAGTGGACAAGACAGGATGGCCAGGACCTGGGGACCCAAGGTAACACATGGTGGTGAGGTCTCCGGGGTTTCTTTCACTGCATGGATCCCAGACGCTCTGCTGAAGAAACCAACAAACCGGAAATGGCAATTGGCACAAACGAAAAAGGTGCCACAAAAGACTACTCATTCTAGCCACGGGAATGGAAAAAGAGCCGCCTAGCAGGATGGAAAATTTGTAGACAATTACCGCTCTGTTCCTGCAAAATACCATGCAATAAACTCCTCACAGTACCCACACCAGCAAAAATAAAAGGGGAGCCTGGATTTTCACTCTCCCCAGGCTGTCATGAAGCACCAAAACCTGCTTCATCCCCCATCAAAACTGTATCAGAGAAGGCCAGACAGGGAGTCTGGGACCCACTCACTTCCTTCCCTTCCTTGCTGGAGTGGTGGCAGAGGAGACACAGTGGAATGAGCCCTCCCAGCACCAATCAGTGGTAAGGAGAATACGATCCAAACCATGATGCCAGTGGCAAGCGTGTGGGGAGCAGTAATGACGCCCCCCTGTCCCAGCCAGGGAGGCATGGGTAGTGGCCAGGGGAGAGCCAGGATTCCAGTCCTTCCCAGCAGTAACAAGAAATCCCTCCCTTGGATGTCTACAAAGAGTGAGCAGAGAACCTAGAATTCTACCCTCACAGGCAGTCACGAGGTAGTGCTCCTCTTCCCTTCCCTGCCTAGTGATGTCAAAAGAAGTCAGCTAAAACAGAAGGCTTAAATAAGATCTAGCATCTTGTAACATTACATTGAAAATATCTAGGTTTCCGTAAAAAATCATTCATCATCCAAGAATCAAGAGATGCAAAATTTAAATGGGAAAAAATGCCAATCAATAGATGCCAAAACCAAGATGAAAAAAAAAAAAGTTACAATTACCCAACAAAGATATAAAAGCAGCCATCATAAAAATGCTTTAGTGAGCATTTGGGAACACACTTGAAACAAATTGAAAAAATAGAAACTGTCAGCAGAGAAATAGAAGATGTAAAGAAGAATAAAATGGAAATTGTAAAACAAAAAAATGCAATAACTAAAATGAAATAGTCAGTGGACAGGCTCAGCAGCAGAATAAGGGGGGAAAGGAAAGAATTAATGAAATAGAACTATGAAAATCACCCAGTTTGAGCAATGCAGACAAAATGTACATGTATGATAAGTTGCTTTAGTCATGTTCGACCCTGTGCAACCCCACCAAGCTCCTCTAGCCATGGAATTCTCTAGGCAAGAATTCTGGAATGCGATATCATGCCCTACTCCAGGGGATCTTCCCAACACAGGGATCAAACCTGCACATCCTGCAACGCAGGCAGATTCTTTATTGCTGAGCCACCAGGGAAGTGCAACACAAAGAAAATAAGCTGTTCAAAAATTAAGAGCCGCTATGGACTTCACTGCTGGCTCAGATGGTAAAGAATCTGCCCGTAATGCGAGAGACATGAGTTTGCTCCCTGGGTCTGGAAGATCCCCTGGAGAAGGGAATGGCTACTCACTCCAGTAATCTTGCCTAGAGAATCCCCTGGTCAGAACTGCCTGTCAGGCTACAGTCCATGGGGTCGCAAAGAGTGAGACATAACTGAGCAACTCACACTTTCAGTGGCTAAGAATCCCCTTCCAATGCAGAGGCCGCTGGTACAATCCCTGGTCCAAGGAGACTCCATACGCCACAGAGCAGCTAAGAACACACACCATGGCTACTGAGGCCCTCNTGCCTAGAGAATCCCCTGGTCAGAACTGCCTGTCAGGCTACAGTCCATGGGGTCGCAAAGAGTCAGACATAACTGAGCAACTCACACTTTCAGTGGCTAAGAATCCCCTTCCAATGCAGAGGACGCTGGTACAATCCCTGGTCCAAGGAGACTCCATACGCCACAGAGCAGCTAAGAACACACACCATGGCTACTGAGGCCCTCAGCCTGGAGCCCACGCGCCAAAGCAAGAGAAGCCACTGCAGCAAGAATCCCACGCACAGCAAGGAGGAGGAGCCCAGCGCACCACAGCTAGAGAGCGCCGCCAGCAGCAAAGACTGAAAGCAACCAAAGGTAAACAAATTAACTAGATTATTTTAAGAAGGTGAGGGAACGTTGTATCACTATGATGATAAATGGGCCAATCCAACATGAAAGGATAGCAATCCTAAGTATGTATGAACCAAATAGAAGAGCTATAAAGTTTATGAAGCAAGAATTGATAGAGCCGAAAAGAGAAGAGATAAACCCATCATTACAGTTGGACACTTCCACATCTCTCTCTGTCTCTCCTTAATTGCTAGAACAAGTAGATAGAAAATCAGCAAGTATATCAATGTTCTCAGCAACACCACTGGCCTGTGAAATCCAATCAATATTTATAGAACACCCCACCAGACATCAAGAGATTGACTACACATTCTTTCCAAGTGTTCATAGAATATAGACCAATACAGATTCTATCCTGGGCCATCAGACAAACTTCCACAAATTTTAAAGAACTGAAATTATACAGAGTGTGTTCTCTGACCCAAATGTAACTTTTCAAATCAATACTCTAACCTCCCACCTCAGAAATGTAGAAAAAGAGCTAAATAAGTCAAAAGAAAACAGTAAACATAAGAACAGAAATCAATCAAATTAAAGATAGAAAAACATTAAAGAAAATCAATGAAACACAAAGCTGGTTCTTAGAAGTGATCGATGAAATCGACAAAACTCTAGCAAGATTGGTAAAGGGAGAAAAGAGAGAGAGAGAGAACACAGATTACCAGTATTAAAGATGGAGCAGGGATACCCTTACAGATCCTGCAAGCATCCAAAGGACAATAGGGAACAGTACAAATAACTCTAAACACACAATTTTCACAGCTTAGATGAAACAGGCCAATTCCTCAAAAAACTACAATTCACTGAATGTAAAATGGGTTATTTGAGTAGCCTTAAAACTACTAAGAGAGCTGCCCTGGAGGCTCAGTGGTAAAGAATCTGCCTGCCAATTCAGGAGAGACGAGTTGGATCCCTGGATCAAGAGGATCGCTTGGAGAAGGAAATGACAATCCAATCTAGTATTCTTACCTGAAAAATCCCATGGATAGGGGAACCTGGTGAGCTATAGTCGACAGGGTGGCCAAGAGTCAGACACAACCAAATGAGTGAGCACACGGAACAGAAATGCACTCACGGGGCTGCAAAAGGCTCGGACAAGCTATGAGAGAAATTGGATTCAAAATTTTAAAACACCAAATAAAGAATTCTTTGGGTCCAGATGGTTTATAAAGGAACTTCCCAATTGATTTAATTTGCTAGTGTTATCCTGGCATCAGATAATGATAGCATAAAGAAAAGGATACTGCAGACCAATAACCCTCATGAATACAGAGGCAAAAATCCTTAACAAAACATTAACGAATAGAATTCAGCAATACATTTTAAACCTTATATACTATGTTCAAGTGGATGTTATTCTAGGCAGGCCAGGCTGGTTCAATATTTGAAAGTTATTTAATGGAGTGAACCACGTTAACAGACTAAAGAAGACAAATCACACAATCATGTCATTTAATGCAGAGGAAAAAACTGCTTGGCAAAATTTGACACTGATTCATGATTTTTTTTAAAAAGAACTTTCAGTAAAATAGAAATAGAAGACAACTTCCTCCACTTGATAAAGCCCATCTACCAGAAAACTGCAGCTAATGGTGAAAGACTGAATGCATTCCTTTAAGATCAAGAATAAAGAAAAGATATTTGCTTTCACCACTCTTGTTCAACACAGCACTGGAAATTCTAGCCACTATGGTAAAGCAAAAGGAAATGAGGCACACGAATCGGAAAGGAAGAAATGACTGTCCCTTTCGCTAAACAACACCAAAGAATCAACAGAAATGCTTCCAGAACACTAACTGAGATAAGCAAGGTTGAGGAGATAAGACAAATGCACACACAAAAAATTTATTTCTATATCTTAGCAATCAACATTTGGACTCTGAAGCTTAAAATAGCAAGTAATTTACAATTGTTCAAAAGCAAATACTTAGGTACAGACCTAACATACACAGGTATAGGACTTATCTACTAAAAACTACAAAATGATGATGGAAGATAATCAAAGAAAATCCTCTTTTTCTTTTCTTTTTTTTAATTAAAATTATTTTTCAGTTCAATTCATTTCAGTCCCTCAGTCGTGTCCAACTCTTTGAGACCCCATGAATCGCAGCACACCAGACCTCCCTGCTGCTGCTGCTGCTGCTGCTGCTAAGTCACTTCAGTCGTGTCCGACTCTGTGCGACCCCATAGACGGCAGCCCACCAGGCTCCCCCGTCCCTGGGATTCTCCAGGCAAGAACACTGGAGTGGGTTGCCATGTCCTTCTCCAATGCATGAAAGTGAAAAGTGAAAGTGAAATCGCTCAGTCGTGTTTGACTTTCAGCGACCCCATGGACTGCAGCCTTCCAGGTTCCTCTGTCCAGGGGTTTTCCAGGCAAGAGTACTGGAGTAGGGTGCCACTGCCTCTCGGAATTCACTCAGACTCACGTCCATCGAGTCCGTGGTGCCATCCAGCCATCTCATCCTCGTTCGACCCCTTCTCCTCCTGCCCTCAATCCCTCCTAGCATCAGAGTCTTTTTCCAGTGAGTCAGCTCTTCGCATGAGGTGGCCAAAGCACTGGAGTTTCAGCTTTAGCATCATTCCTTCCAAAGAAATCCCAGGGCTGATCTCCTTTAGGATGGACTGGTTGGATCACCTTGCAGTCCAAGGGACTCTCAAGAGTCTTCTCCAACACCACAGTTCAAAAGCATCAATTCTTTGGCACTCAGCCTTCTTCACAGTCTGACTCTCACATCCATACATGACCACAGGAAAACCATAGCCTTGACTAGACTTGGAGGGTAATTGCTTTATAGCACTGTGTTGATTTCTGCCATACATTAGCATGAATCAGCCCTACGTGTACATATGTCTCCTCCCTCTTGAACCTCCCTCACACTTCCCACCCCATCACACCCCTTTAGGTTGTCACAGAGGGCTGGATTTGAGCTCCCTGCACACAGCAAATTCCTACTGGCTACCTATTTAACACATGGAAATGCATTTTTTCCATGCTATTCTCTCCATTCGTCCCACCCTGTCCTTCCTGCCCTGTGTCCACCAGAATGTTCTCTATGTCTGCATCTCCACTGCAACCTGGAGAGACACCCTATGTTCATGGATTGGAAGACTTAGCAAAGTAAAGATGTCAGTTATTCCCAGATCAAATACAGGTTTAATGCAATTCCTATCAAAATCTCAGCAACATTTCTTTATAGATTAAAATAAGTATGGTCTAAATTTTTGGAAAGGCAAAGGGATTAGAATACTTAAACCATTGTTATGAAGGAAGAATAAAGTAGGGGAAATTGTTCTACCTGATTTCAGGACTAATTATAGCTACAGGAATTAAGACTGTTTCTGGTAAAGGGAGAGACACAAAGATCAATGGAAACCAACAGGGAAACCTGAAGTTGGATGCGCACAACAACACCCAAGTGATTTTAACACAGGTTCAAAGCACTTCATTGCAGGAAAGATATCTTTTTCAACAAACGGTGCTGAAGCAACTGGACATCCATAGTCAGAAAGAAAAAGAAACCGGGTCCAAATCTCATGCCTTATGTAAAAATTAACTCAAAATTGTTGTTGTTCAGTGGCTAGGTCATGTTTTCAGTGGGTGGATTTTCTGAACATGTCTCAGCTGCCCTGTTGTTCAGTCGCTAAGTCATGTCTAACTCATTGTGACCCCATGGACTGCAGCACATCAGGCTTCCCTGTCCTTCACCAACTCCCAGAGCTTGCTCAAACTCATGTCCATTGAGTTGGTGATGCCATCCAACCATCTCATCCTGTGTTACCCTCTTCTCTCNAGTCTCCTCTTTCACTTTCATCAAGAGGCTTTTTAGTTGTTCTTCACTTTCTGCCATAAGCATGGTGTCATCTGCATATCTGAGGTTATTGATATTTCTCCCGGCAATCTTGATTCCAGCTTGTGTTTCTTCCAGTCCAGCGTTTCTCATGATGTACTCTGCATGTAAGTTAAATAAGCAGGGTGACAATATGCAGCCTTGACGTGCTCTTTTTCCTATTTGGAACCAGTCTGTTGTTCCATGTCCAGTTCTAACTGTTGCTTCCTGACCTGCATACAGATTTCTCAAGAGGCAGGTGAGGTGGTCTGGTATTCCCATCTCTCTCAGAATTTTCCACAGTTTATTGTGATCAAGGACCTTACAATTTAACACTTGTTTACCTCTCTGATCTTTTCCCCGCTGTAGGACATTGACTTCCTATCATGATGGCTCACTTGACCCCAGCCCACCTCGTCTGCTTCCATCAATCTTTAATTCTCTCCAGTACACTTGAACGATGAATGCAGAACCAGATGACTTTGCTCTTCTTGTTCAGTTTGGAAGATGCCTTCAAATACACCAAGCTCTTGGTATCTGAGAGTCTCAGATAAGAATAAGACTGACATCAAATGAATCAGTGAGCAAATGGTGGAGATATACTTGTATCCACATGCCTGGAATAGTCCTTTTGCTTTTTGTTGGCCTTCAGTATCATCCTGTTCAGTGAGAATGAGATATCAGGTAGATATTGAAACTGATGATAATTATTGTTGCTGTTCAGTCGCTAAGTTGTGTATGTGACTCCATGGACTGTGGCACACCAGGCATCCCCGTCCTTCACTATCTCCTAGAGTTTGCTCAGATTCATGTCCATTGAGCTGGTGATGCTATCTGACCAACTCATTATCTGCCACCCCCTTCTCCTCCTGCCATCAATCTTTCCCAGCATCAGGGTCTTTTCCAATAAGTCGGCTCTTCGCATCAGGTGGCCAAAGTATTGGAGCTTCAACTTCAGCATCAGTTCTTCCAATGAATATTCAGGGTTAATTTCCTTTAGGATTGCCTGGTTTGATCTCCTTGTTGTCCAAGGGACTCTTAAGTGTCTTCTCCAGCCCCAAAGTTCAAAAGTATCAATTCTTCATTGAGTTATGCAAGCCCCATTGCCACGACAATGCTTTGATCCATAAAGTGAGTGATGATAACTACAAAAATGAAAAAAAAATAGGCAAGAACTTAGGATTTGATCAGTGTGTTTTTTTCAACATTTGTTGTGTGTAGCTGTGTGCAATCAGTAGGTAGACTGGAAACAGGAGATAAAACAGTGGCTGCAAATTTTGATTTTAATTTTAATTTGGCAAGACATTTATTTTTTAATTAAAGGCTGTAGTTCTTGGAGTTTCAATGACCTTTCCTGTTGATGAGAAATAGTCCCCTAACTAACTGCAGAACCTAATCTCTCATGTATTTGCAAGCCTTTTGTCCAGTGTTACTGAAATTGAAGATGAAGGGCCTGACTGGTACCTCTTGTAGAACAGCTTGTCCATGATGGTGCTCTGTGAATCCATTGTAGTTATGAGTTTGCAGAAATAGGTTCATCAGTTACAAAAGTGGTTGACTTAGCAAATCATGGTTTGAGCAAGTAAGATCATGACATACTCTACCAGCTAAATTAAAGTCATCCTTCACCACACTGTCTTCAGCTATACCTGCTACTGGAGCAAAGTCCAAATGGTAGCAGATGTATTAAGAGGAATGACATCTCCTGCCTCTTGGGTTTGGTTTTAGAGAAACCTTGGAGATCCCAATGACCTCTTTTCACTCAACTTTAACTCCAAGATGTCATTTTGGGATTTTCCTTATTTTTTTTAAGACTTTCATAAATACTGTCTATATTAAAAACTTCAGTTGGCATGGAATATCTGATAAAAGACTTTAATGGGAGAAGGGGTAAGTAATGAAAAGAATCTGAAAAATAGGAATGTGAAGTTACATGTTCATAAACAACAGGAAAAGACAAACACTATGGAGGTTGGAACCACTGAAATATTTACTGTTTATTATCGCTGAGATTTTGTGATTGTTTTCTTTGTAGAAAAGACTGACTTACATTTAAAGACATAGAAAATGTGCACTCGTAGAAGAGAATAATGGCAATATTATGGAGTGTAGGTGGAGGATAGAAGGAAAGAACTGAATCCAGGGCAGTTTTGAGTTTCAGAGAGATTATCAGTTGAGTTTTCAAAGAAGTCTATGGCCTTCTGAAGCCAACTATCTCTCTATCTTTCAGGTTGAATAATTTCAGGTAACATCTATCCTATATATGCATCTTTACTGGATGGCTTTTAAAATTAAACCCTGAGTGTTGTCTGTTGTTTGCAGTATGTGTAGTGTTGGCATCTAGTACCCTTGGAAATAGTGAGCAGGAGTAGAATTTGGGCTTACTTGGAGTGCAGTGACTTAGCAGTTGATCACATTTTGCAGAATTCTATTTGCAAGCTTAGAAAATTACCACACACAGTTCACCATATGGCCCAACTTATTTTGCTAAGGGGACCATTGTATTTGAAAAATCAAGAAGACTCACTAAATCCCCAAATCTCTCTTTTTTCCTCTGCCATCATGGTTTCCATGACTACATTTTACAGCTCCATGTTATATCCTAATGTAAATGACTGCTCCTGAAAATCGCTGTGCAGAATTTTCAGGAGGGAGAGAAATGCCCAGGCGAATAGTGTGTGTGGATGTCCACAGCTCTGTCTAGGATTGGGTACAGCACCAATGATCAGTACATGTTATTCTATTACTTTTTTTCTTTTTTTTT
>SJYW01007655.1:0-11687 GCA_006410735.1 Raphicerus campestris
GAGTCCCTCCCGCCCACTCAGCCTCAGTTGCCCCTCCTCTAGCAGAGACTAGTGCCTCCTGATGCCTTCCTTCACATCCCTGTGATGAGAAGCACACGAAACAGCATAGAAAGTCACCTTGGAAAAATAGGACAGTAAGATGTCATCAGTATTATTATTAATCTGACATGTGTCATATCTTTTCTCACAATGGAATTTCCTAAGACTGAATGGCCAGATTGACAACTAGCCAGGTCTTTTGCTCCTCTGCTCTAGCCCCCTACTCCTGGGATACTTCCCCATCCATCATCTCCCAGTAGAGGTTTCATTGATCTTAGAATCATGGCACATGAGACCTGGTGGGCAGAAAGCAGTGCTGAGCACACAGTGGGGACTCAGTATACATAGCCTTTATTATTATTGCAACTATATCATGCTTTCACTAAGGAATTCATTTGCTACTTTCAATCACTTTGACAAAAGATTTGGAAAGGGAAATAGTAAAGAAGAGAGATAATATTACTGAGGAAAATTTTTTATAATCTAAGGTCACCTTGAATTCTTCCCATGTCCTCATGGTGTCTCCTTATACCTTGTCCTTATTTCATACGCTTAAACCAAAAGTGCTTCTTTACTTGTCTCTCTCTCCCTCTAGACTGGCAGTTCCTTGAAGGTAGAAATGGCAGCTTTCTCAAAGCTGAATCCACCTTCAGGAATCGGTCTGATGTTTCTTAGAAGTTCCTGATTCCTCTGGGCTCATGGGCCCAGACAGTCTTAGACCAAGAACCAAAAAAACCAATGTGTTTATCCCAGTTGCTTTATTGATTTTATTTAGTTAAGTCACATAACCTCTTTAAGCACTAGTTTTGTCACCTCTAAAAAAAAATTAAAAGGCTATATATGAAAAGCAATTTGTCAATAACTATCAAATTTACATATAGATAAAGCCTTTGACCAAACAATTCTCCTTCTAGAAATTTATACATGTATACATTCAGATAACACTCACATATATTTTACAGATATACTTTCCTATAGGTTATTCATTACACATTATTTTTTTTAATTTTTTAAGATTTTTTTTTTTGCTGTGGACCATTATTTTTAGTCTTTATTGAATTTGTAACAATGTTGTTTTGGCTTTTCAGCCCCAAGGTATGTAGGATCTTAGCTCCCCAGCCAGGGATCAGACCTGCACCCCTTGCATTGGAAGATGTGAGCATCTTAACCACTGAACCAAAAATACAGCAGTATCTTTTAAATTAAAGATTGGAAAGAAATAATGTATATATTGTGAAATAATTTATATACTAGAATACTACAGAGCCACAAAAATGATGATTTAAGTCTAATACATGCTGTTATCAAGTTATCTCCAAAATATATTATTAAACAAACAAACAAAAAAAAGTACTAGGCGCATGTTATCTGTTGCTGTTGTTTTAGTCACTGAGTCGTGTCTTNTAGAGCCACAAAAATTATGATTTAAGTCTAATACATGCTGTTATCAAGTTATCTCCAAAATATATTATTAAACAAACAAACAAAAAAAAGTACTAGGCGCATGTTATCTGTTGCTGTTGTTTTAGTCACTGAGTCGTGTCTTACTTTTGTGGCCCCAAGGACTGCAGCCCACCAGGCTCCTACAATGTATAAAGCAAGCTTTCCATTTGTGTGAAGGAGGGAGGGAGGGAGAGTATACATGTGTGTTTGCTTGTCTGTGTGCAATCTTATTCTGTTTTTTCAGAGAATCTTTCCTCTGAAGCTCCTTTGAAGAACTAGTGGTCATTGGTTGCACCAAGGGAAGAATGTGGATGGCTGTGGATGACTTTAGGACCTTTTGAATTTTGAAACATGTGGAAACAAATAATATATTTTTAAATATTATCAAAGGAACAAAAAAGGAATAAAGGTCTTAACCCACTCATACAACTGTTGAAAGAAGCATATGGTGGGACTCTTGCTCCCAAGCCTCCTCACTGCTGAATTTGAAATGGAAGTTTTTCCAACCAAGATCCTGTTCTGATCACTTATAGTGGATTCACAGCACAGCCTCCCAGTAATGTTTAGGAAAAATATCTCCACTCTCTGTTACCAGAACTCTGATAAGCTGTAGAAGGGCAAGGCTCTTCCAGGGGGATCTAAGACTGGTGTCTAGGAGCCCCACATGCCAGGGTTTGAGGTCAGCTGGCCTGAGCTCTCTCCTTCCCCTCTCCTAGTGAACAAACCTACCTGGGCTTTACAGCTTCAACACATATACTGGTATGGCAACTTGGAACTCAGGGAGGACCCAAGACATAATATCTCTGTGGCTAGAAGGGTTTCCTTTTTCTCCTTTATCCCCTTGCTGGTTCCCTTTGTAAGATTTTATTGCTTTTAGAGTTAGGAGGGAGATTCCACCTGAGGCAAGATAACTATGAGCTACTGACCAGAACCAGCTATATTTCTGGTAACTTTGTATGATCAGACATAATGAAGGACAGTGAAAAAACCATCAACTCTAAATCCCTTCCCCAGGGATGCCTAGAATCGCACCATTAGCCATTTATATGTTAATCGTGGTCATCAACCTGCAGATCCTCTCTTTAAACTGAAATTTTCCTGGGGAGGATAATATCTTAGAAAGAATTCACTTAGAAGAACATTCATTCACCAATTCAATGATTATTGAATGTTTATTCATGTCAGATCCTCTATCAAGTGTCTGGACATTTAGGTGAATAAGATAATCATTGATCTTAATAATAAAAATCACAGCAACGATGATGATGATGATAACCCTGAGTGCAAATTATGTGGCAGGTACTCTTCTAAGCTTTTTGCATGCATTTGCATTGAATTCTTGAAACAAATTTGAGGAAGGTAATGCTGTTATGTACATTGAAATGGAAACCCAGAGTTAAGTAACTTGTCCAGGATCCTGGAGCAGGTGAGTGAGCTGGCATATAAACTTTTTACCTAGCAGATATGTTTCTGGAGAGAGTCAAAAGCTAGGAACTGAAGCCCTAGTTGCTGTCTCTCTGAGGGGTGGAGGGTGAGGGGAGATGATACAGAGAAGATACCTGAGAGTCCTCAGGCTAATTCTTCCCTGGTGATGTTGGGAAGGGGGCTTCCCAGCTGTCTCAGTGGTAAAGAATCTGCCTTCCAAAGCAGGAAACGCAGGAGATGTGTGTTCCATCCCTGGGTTGGGACGATTCCCTGGAGAAGGGAATGGCAACCCACTGCAGTATTCTTGTCTGGGAAATCCCATGGACAGAGGAGCCTGGTGGGCTACAGTCCATGGGGTCACATGACTGTGAGTTGGACGCGTGTCAGACATGACTGTGAGTCGGACACGTGTTGGACATGACTGAACGACTGAGCACAATGTTGGGAAGAACTCATGGCTGTGCAAGATTTAGGGAGAGACTTATTGAAAGAGTTGTAGGGACTTCCCTAGTGGTCCAGTAGTTAAGACTGCATGCTTCTAATGCAGGGTATGCAGGTTCAATCCCTGGCTGGGGGTTAAGATCCCACATGCAACCAAAAATTTAAAAAGAGCAATAAGGTGCATGGACACCAGCCAGGGTGACAGGTGAGTGCTGTAAGCAGAAGAAGCCAACATAGGGAAAGGACCTGGGCTGAATTAAGATCTTCCAGAATGCATTTTTGCACAACTTTTACCAAAAATCAGCATGAGGCCTGGGGCCCAAGCGTCCTTGGAACCAAGGAAAAGGAGGGATACAAATCTGTCTTTGGCGGCAGTGTGGAAGTTGAGTGAGCTAGCAAGGAAGGACATCTGATCCAAGGGATCTGGCTACACGAGGAGTCAGCCAGCATGACATGCAAAGGCATGACACGATGGGCCTGCAAACTCCTGAACTGCCTTTCTAAGTTGATCTCAGCCAAGTGGAACAACATCAGGAGCTAGAGGCCTTGGGGCCTAGCTGAGTGTCCTCAGTCTCTTCCTAAATGACTCTGAACTGGACTGACTTTCTGGCCAGAGATTCAGCACAGCATACTCCCTTCAGCTGTGCTCCCTCCTGCTTCAGATTCAAGTTGTGCTCCCAGAACAGGAGATGGTCCCTTCCTGAAGTGTTCCTGGGACCAGGAATTGAGCCCTGAAAAGTAACTCCATTCACTACCCAAGTTCCCTGCCAGCTCCCCCTCTTTCCTGCTGAAGGAAAAGCTGTGTGCTTCCAAGGAAAGCCAGCCTCCCTCCTTTTGGACTGGATCCTCTAGGAACTGGGAGGCCGGAACCGTGAGAGCGGAAAGAAGGTGGATGGGGACTAAAACAGACAGGCCTGTCACCAAGCCTTGCCATCAGAACCGGGCCTGCAGCACTCATCTGGTATCTGGGAGCAGAGGGGGAAGACAGCTACAGTCTATTCTCCATGAAAATGAAGCCTGTTTTTTCCCTCCCTGATTAGCATTTTTATTGCGTCCCTCCTATTTGCTCTGCCTGCTCATAATTAAATACTGCCCATGGTGTCTCGTCTATCTTGGTAATGTTCTCCTGGACACCGATGAATGGATTTTTTTTATAGACTTGCTCCAGTGATAGAAAATAAGACTCAGGTTCTGTGCATCTGCTGATGGGATAAGTCACCCCTGAGGCGATCCTATCACTGAGGTCAGGAACCTCTTTGTAGTGTCTCACGATCTCGGTCTGAGGTCTCGGAAGGAAAAGGAGAAAAGCACTGGGTCCTTTTGTCCTCAGGCAGCTCCCCGGGGAGATGACTTGGGGTAAAGGCAGCTGCCTCTGCTCTGCTTCAGAAGGCCTGAAGCTGGTGATGACCCTGGAAGGTTAGAAGGGAGGAAAAGTGGGGAGGGATGAAGCTCTCTAGAAAGTAGACTAGACATTAACCAGGACTCCACACAGAACCCAGAGGCTGATTCTAACCCCCATACTCTTCTTTGCCTAGCTCATTCCCTTCATGTGACCCATAGTCTTGGCTGCGGGCAGTGGTTTCTCGAGCCACCCTCCTTGGTGTCATCATACCCCGAGACTTCCTTGGCCTCCCATTCTTTGCCAGCCCTCTAACTTCCCTCATCCCCATCCCTGTGGCCTCAGAAGCGCCCATCCTATTTCCAACGTTGAGTTGCCCAACATTCCCCACTTTTTCCTCTACCTCTGCTCTTTAACCAAAGCTCGTTTCTCCTCCTAACTTGGGCCACAATCAAGAGTGGATGAATTTGCATCTGAACCTTCTCAAGCGCAGGTTTATCAATTTAGACCAGAGATTCCATGGTTCTCAACATGTGGTCAGCAGACCAGCAGCAGCAACTTGCTTTTCAGATCCTGTTAGAAACACAAATTTCCCTAGGCTCAGACCTCAGAGACTTAGAAACCCTTGGGGGGAACCCAGCAATCCAAGGTCTCACCAGCCTTCCTGCACCAACCTCAAGCTTGAAGGCCACTGCTCTAGACTGATTTGTCACACCTCTTTCTCAGCAGCATTTTCTCTGACACCCATGCCGCCTGTGTACTTGCCTTCTACCAGCTGTGGACTCCAGGTCACTTGCCTGACTTCCCGGGATCCCACTGCCCTGCCTCTGAGCACGCTTCCCTGGAGTTATGCTTGCCTCCTCTTACATCCTGCTCTTTGCCTTCTCCCTGGGCAATGTCATCTTCCCTCACAACCTTAGCTGTCACCTCCATGCTAGAGTTCCCACACGCACATTTGTAATGAGCAACTCTCTCCTAAGTGCTAGAAATATACTTCCTCCTGCCTACCAGGCCTTGACCTTGACTATATCAAACACCTTACCCACTCATCCCGAACAGAGCTCCCCCAGACTGATGTCTTGGGTTCCCTATTTCAGTCTATTCCCCGCCAGACTATACGCACACTTCTCTGACTCTTCCACTTCCTTCAACACTTGCCCCTCCCTTCTGCACACACACTCCCACACCAGTCAGTCATCGGGGCCTACAGACCCGGCCGCTGCTCCTCCTTCTTGGCTGGGTCTGTCTCCAGCTTGTTCAAGAGCCCAGTTCAGGCTCCCCACCCCCTTCCAGCTCCTACTCCCTTCTCACTGCTGCCAGAGCTGTTTCGCTAAAACACAAGTCTCACCATGATGGTCCCTCCCGACCAACAGGATGCCGCTTGAATGGGCTTTCCATCATTCCGGCTCCTCCTGCTGGGCTCCCTGCTGCTCTCCCCCTCCGCCTGCACTCCTGCCACCAGAGGCTGCTCATTTTCACACCTCTGTGCATTTGCTCATGCTCTTCTTTGCACAGAACGACTTTCTGTCTCCAGAGCTGCTTCTTACTCTTAAACATGCAACTCAAAGCACCCACCTTGTGTGCACCTTTCCTCATCCTCCTTCAGATTCCAGAGCACATTTCTCTTGACCTTCTCATAGCTGCACCCTTTGCATGAATCATTTGTCATCCTCCTTGGACGGTGGTCCTTTCCTCCGAAGTCTCTGCCTCAGTCATCCTGTCTTTCCAGTCCAGAGCACGATTCCCAGCACCTAGTTGGAGCTCCATGAATATTTCTTCAGCTTGCTGATCCCGCTATTGCTTATAAAGGACTGAGACCTGCAAACACATGATCACACACCATCCACTGTCACCTTCTTTGCCCCTCTCCCTTATCATCCAAGCAGAGTGGCAGCGATTGTGAGCAAGGTCTATCATTCCCACACTCTCCCCAGGCAGCTCTGTGACACTGGCTTCTGCCCTTGTCATTTATCCTGTATGTCAAAATTTCTCTGCCTGAGGATGGTAGAGAAAATGAGCAGGCTTTACCCCTCAGGTTCCACTCAGGGATGATCCTACTCTACTTTTAGCTCAGTCTGATGAACTCCCTCCAGCAGAGAAAGGAAGAAAGGAGTACTTCCCACAGTCCTGATCCGAATGGCCATTCTCCATCTCTCGAAATCTCAGGGTGGTAGCCACGTGGACATGTGCTGTGAGGGGGCATTTCCTGAGGCCCTGGATTCTGAATTATACCCAGAAAGACCCCTGTGCCCAGAGCCAAGCAGCAGTGCCTAGAATACAGTCAGCACTCAGTGTTTGTTGAATGAGTAATAAAAAACTGAGGAATAAAACATACTCAGAGTCCTTCCTCCCCAACTCCCAGAGTTGCCAACCCCTACCTTTGCAGCCTGTCTAATTCCAGGGTCTTTATGCAGAAACAAGTGAGGTAGCAAAGAGAAAGATGGAGAGACTTGAAAGGAACATTTTCCCATGACTCCTCTGTTTGCCTCTGAGGAGGAAAAATACACAGGCTTCCCAGGCCACCAAGTCCTCCTCATCCTTGGCCTCAGCCCTGCGCTCGCACCCTTCCAGGATACAGGCAGAAAGAGGTAGACAGACTAGCTTGGAGACAACTTTAAGCCAGTTCAATTACCATAGCAACCAAAAGCAGCAGAATGGAGATTAGGCTCCAGACAACAGTGATCCAGGCCTCCAAACCAGGCAGCAATCCAAAGGCCATTGCTTGTGAGACCAGAGGCCAGGTTTGGGAGAAAGGTGCACCCAAACTCTGCTACCCAGCACCCCCCATTCACCTGCACTTCCTGGAACTCCTCAGGGTTCTAACCTGTCAAAGAGTAGGCATTCATCCCTCCGGGGACTGGAGAGACCTGGAAGGTATGTAGAGTGAGAGGAATGAGCAGGTGCTGGTCTTCAGCTGGCCTTTCACTTTCTACTTTGTCCTTCCACAGACGGGTGGGGTACTAGTCAGCCTTCTGTACCTCTCTGCAGAATAAGATTTAAGACTAGGAGCTCTGGAGTCAGACCATTTGTTTTTAAATCCCAGCTCAGCTGATAATCTTGAGCAAATTGTTGAACTTTTTCTGTCTTGTTTTTTTTCATCTGATAAATGGGGATGACAGCAGCTGCTCACAGGAATGCTACAGGACTAAAAACTAAGAAAGCTTATAAGGTGTTAGCACAGTGTGAAGCACATATTAAACACCAGGTAAGAGTTTCTTGTCACTGTTATCAATTTGATGATGATGTTGACGATGACAACTCCAGTCCCTCCTGGCCCTTGTCTGTTTGTCTGTTTTCTTGCTATGAGCACTTTGTCAGGTCGAGGCACCAGCCTGAGCCAGGGAGAGAAGATTCCCAGGAGGTTGACAACCTGGGTCATAGTGGTCAGTTCCCTCTTGTTCCAGAAGCCATCAGAAACCCAGAGGGATTGTATGTGTTGTCTGGCAAAGGCCTTGCTCTCTGGTGACCTTATCTGGGGCCACTAGCTGTGGTCAGCCTGGAGAACCTCAGTAAAAAACAGAACCCCAGATGGTCTCATTCATCTACTCATTTTGCCCCAAAGATGTTAAACAAGTCTATGATCTTCAGCTCAGAAGAAGTGTTGCCTTCCCTGAATGTGGAACCCTTATCTGTAAAATAGGAATAAAAATAAATGCCAAGGACTTCCCTGGTGGCTCAGTGATAAAGAATTGGCCTGCCAATGCAGGAGACACAGGTTTGATCCCTGGTCCAGAAGAATCCCACATGCCATGGAGCAACTAAGCCCAGATGCTGCAACTACTGAGAGTGTGCTCTAGAGCCCGAGAGCTGCCACCACGGAACCCGACTGCTGCAGCAACTGGAGCCTGCTCACCCTAGAGCCCGTGCTCCACAATAAGAGAAGTCACCGCAATGAGAAGCCCAAGCGTTGCAACTAGAGAAAAGTCAGTGCAGCAACAAAGACCCAGCACAGCCAAAAGTAAATAAATAAACAAAATTATTTTAAAAGTAAAGGCCAACTTCAGAGAACTAGTAGACCTGCTCACATAAAGCCAAGGGCAGACGTGGGCACTGCCTTTATGGCCCTAGCCACATGTGGGCAGGGGCTTTATTTCCCATACGTTCAGAGGGTGGAGAGGATCCTTTTCAGTGATGAGAGGGACTTGGGACTGGGCTGGGGAAGATGCATCTGGTCCACCTCCAGGGATGTGCCTGTTCATTCCACGGGCATTTTTGAGCATTAGTGATGGTCAAACCTCATACAGTTGCCAGAAAAGCCAAGGGAAGTAAGACTCAGGAGGTCAGGTTGGTGGTGAAGAAAGATCTCAGAGCAACCCACCAGGAGGTGCTACTGGACACAGGAAGTGTGGTGAGGATGCTCAGGGCATGAGCATCAGGAAGGACTGGCATCTGGATTGGGCTGGAAGGAGGAATACATTTTGCTCAGTGGAGAAGGAGGAAGGCCACTGCAGGCAGAGAGAACAGCAGGTGCAAAGAGGGAGTGTGAAAGGGCCTGTTGTGTCTGGGGGAGGTGAGAAGTTTAGGGGTGATAAAGCGTATGTGCGTGCGCGTGTGTGTTGTGCATGCACGCATATTGGGGAACAATAAGGGAGTAGAAATAAGTATGTCAGGAGATGAGACTGGAAAGTTCACCTTCGTCTTATCTCTCCAGAGATCAGCAGTTCTATTAGCCTCTGGATACTGTGGGCTACTGTGGTGGGCTTTGTTCAGCCCAGCCTTATTTTGAAAATTCCCCTACAGTTGATTCCCCTACAATCTAAGGAATTACTGAACTTGTTTTAGGGAAACCCCAGCCCGTTTCTTAGGGTTTCCCAGATGGCTCAGTGGTCATAGAATCTGCCTTCCAATGCAGGAGGTGTGGCTTCGATCCCTCTGTCGGGAAGATCCCCGGAGAAGGAAATGGCTACTCACTCCAGTATTCTTGCCGGGGGAAATCCCATGGACAGGGGAACCTGGCGGGCTATAGTCCATGAGGTCGCAGAGAGGCAGACACAGGTGAGCAACTGACCACACAGCCTGTTTCTTAGGGTCTACATTGCCCCGAAGTTCTTGGAAGGCCCAGCTATTCACTTCCTCCAGTCCAGCATGGACATCTCTGTATGTAAAGGACCCTGGGAGAGAACTCCCTCCCCCTCCAGGAAGGACTGCACCTATGCCCTCAGCCGGTTCTGCTGCCCTGGATGACTGGCACAGTCATCGTGCCAGGCAGCACAGCCTGTTCTGGGACCCCCTTTTGCGGCTCTACTCCCAACCAATCAGAGTCCTGATCATTTTTACCTCCAACCTATTTCTCTTGTGCCCTCTCTTCTCTATCCATCCACCACTGCCCTAGCCGAAGCCCTCATCATCATTTCTCTCCTGGAATACTGACTGCAATAGCCAGCTAATTGGTCCCCCTGCTTCCCATCTGGTCCTCCTCAAATCTATCCTCCACACTGCTGGGCCAGACTTGATTTTTCTAACATAGATCTGACTGTACCATGCTTCTGCCCAGAGCCCTTCACTGGCTCCCTGTGGCCTGCAGGATAGAGTTCAGCTCCTTGGCTTGGACTCCTAGCCACAGGCCCTGCTTTGTCCTGCCTCTGGCCTCACTTTCTAGGCACAGCTGAGCTCATTCACACCCTAGTGTCTTTGCTTCCTGCTGTTTGCTTCTTCTTTTTCTCTGTCATTTGGTTGATTTCTTCTCCTCTTTTCAGACTTAGCTTAGATGTCATCTGCTCCAAAGCATCTTCCCTGCCCCCTCAGGCTGGACCAAGTGTCCCTCCCCCATGCTTCCACGACTCTCCATGCATACCCCTGTCACCTAATGTACCAGCTCTGTCACCAAGCAGCTTTGTGATGCTCACCTCCAGTTCATCTGAGAAATGAGAATTATAATAAATCTATCTCATGAGATTGTTTTGACTGTGCTGGGNTTCCACGACTCTCCATGCATACCCCTGTCACCTAATGTACCAGCTCTGTCACCAAGCAGCTTTGTGATGCTCACCTCCAGTTCATCTGAGAAATGAGAATTATAATAGATCTATCTCATGAGATTGTTTTGACTGTGCTGGGTCTTTGTTGCTGCATGGGCTTTTCTCTAGTTGCGGTGAGGTGCACGGTCTCTGGGGAGCGAGGGCTTCAGCAGTTGTAGCATGTGAGCTCAGTAGCTGCAGCTCCTGGGCTCTAGACTGTGGGCTCAGTAATTGTGGCACCTGGGCTTAGTTGCTCCAAAGCACGTGGGATCTTCCTTGACCATGGATTGAACCTATGTCTCTTGCATTGGCAGGCTGATTCTTTACCACTGAGCCACCAGGGAGGCACTCCTGAGATTGCTTTGAGAGTTTGTAAATTTAGCTTCTCTATATCCCTCAGGCTTCAGTGACCTGCAAATGAGGTTTAATAAGCCTAAACATGAGTGCAGAGCTCATACCACTGTTCATCTTTCTCTTTAAACCATGAGCTCTGAGAAGGCACGGCTGTGCCTATTTTGTTCACCACCATATGACCAGACAGTAATTACTATGTGTTAACTGAGATGATTGTTGAACTAATGTTAGCAGATGAAGACATATCAGTTCCATTAAAATGCCTATTTGAATGGCAGACTCTGGGCTAGGGCTCCAGTCTTAACACTTGGGTGGGATGCAGATAAAACATGCAAGGCAAAATGGCACTTTGAGTTGGGACTTCTAGTCATTAATATTTGACTTGTGTAAAATGGGAAATAAAAATATTTTCTAGGGAAAACCAGTCCATAACTAACACCCCCTCACTTCCCTCATCACCATCCTATCTTGTGTTTCATTTTTTGTCCATTTCCAGAATTTGTGGCAAAGAGAGCCAGCTAATCCTGAACCTAGATGGCAAAACTGACACTGCTGTTGGTTGGGGATTCCAGGTGGTGTGGATGGGAGGAGTGTCCCAGGATGGAAGGGTATTCACTTTCTGGTCAACAAAAGACAAGGAATTTTCTAACTTTTTAAAGCATGTGTACATTTTATTTTTCACACTAAAC
>SJYW01007657.1:5780-15881 GCA_006410735.1 Raphicerus campestris
ACTGAGCGACTGAACTGCACTGAACTGAACTGTCCACGGAGGTAGAGGCCAAGCTAATTTTGTCATAGGTTCCAGTAGTCTTTCCTCAGAAATACTATTATTCAGCATTTCAAGGGTCTAAAACCTGCTCGTCCCTAGTGTCCCAAGAGTGCAGCGAGTTTAGTGGTGGAAATTTTCTTTTCAAAGTTGGTTAATATTATTCTCTGCCTGCCTTTAGTGTACTTTGGTTTGTTTTTGAGCAGGGATAATGTTCAAATTAAAGGGACAAGGTGCACATGTGGTACAGAGGAAAGGAAACAGCAGCAAGCTGCTACTCAAGCAAACGTATCGCTGTTTTGTTAGTGCCTGTGGGAAGATGTGTTTCTGTAGCAGTCCCATTTATATGTAAGTTCTTAAAACATTGATGTGTGAATTGCTCTCACATTTTCCCCAATCTTCTTCCCCGTAGCAGATATAAATAAATGACTAATGAGTCGGGAGACAGAATCTTTTATCCCTCTTTTGCAATTGCCTCAGAAGGACCTGGAGACAGAGTGAGAGAGGTCAAAGTGGAAACAAAATATTTGATAGATTCACGGTAACAACTATTATGGGAAACTGAGGGAGTTGCTTTCCTGTACAGCAGAAGATGAAGGCTCACACAAAAACGTATAGCAGTGGATTTCACTTTGTAATGAGGTAGGCAGTCATGCGATAAAATCATTTGCCTTCCCGAGGACATCCTGTTGGATGGTTGCTTTGTTCCCCATCACATTTCGCTGCGCTCTAGTATCAGAACACCATCCCCGCCTATTTTATTGCTAGTCCCTGCATGTCCTCCTAGGTACAGAAAATGTGAAAATGGTGAAGGTGCTGGAACCTTTTACCGAATACAAAATGGAAAATCAAAAGGAATAGTTAGTAGAAATTTCACAGAACTTCTACTTTTCTGGAAGCAGATATAGTTATAAGAAATGAGTCATTGAAAATGGGATATGTGTTGAGGCCTCATGTTTCTGAGCAATTTTAGTCTTGAGAAGAGATTTAAAATTAAAAATATTAAACCAGCTCCTTCTCCAGAATATCACTGTGTATATTTAATCTAGTGAAGCCATGCCCATCAGCTATACCATGTCTACGATATGATATAAGGAAACAGAATAAAATCAGAGATTGAACATTTACAGTTTGTGCTTAAATACTTGGGGAGTCTTGTGGTTTCTTTATGTAAAAAAGATGATAATCTTAATATGTGCCCTTTTTACAAAACCTTAAAATACTTTTGATATTGCCATTTAGAATTACAATAATTTGACCTAGTTGGTAAATGGAACTTAATGGTGGTTTCTGTCAAGATCTTTAATTACAGAATCTTGACACAAAATGAGAACTAAAAAATAACCTGATTCAAATCTGATCTGAACAGATGAATATATTAAAGCACAGAAATATTAAATGATTTACCCTAAGTCTGTTAGCCAAAGAAAAAGCAAAGCAAAAAGTAGGCAAAATGCAGCCTTTGTTCTAGGTTTCTGAGTCTGAAAGCAGTGTTCTTTCTCATCTTTAAATTTAAATTTAGATAGTATAAAATCTGGGCAGATGAGGTTTTACCAAATTACAAATTATCAGGTCAACAAAATGGAAAGGAAGCTTTTAAACACATTTAATTTTACTCATTCTTTCTTTCATTCACTCCTTCATTTGTTCCCTTTTTATAATTCTGTGGGTAAATTAGGCACGTTTATTATTCATTTGGAAACCAGGAAATCATTGAGAGGGGATATTTATGAATATCAAAATATAAAATTCATAGAACCTTATTTTGGACACTCTAAAAAGTTCTTGCTAAACGTAAACCACAGGTTAAACTGGCTCCTTGAACTCAGGCGAGGTCTCTGATTTCGGAAAATGCACTCTTTTCGGAGTCTTGAGAGCCGCAGGGAGGTGACAGGTCAGCCTGCTCCTTCAGNTTATTTTGGACACTCTAAAAAGTGTTCTTGCTAAACGTAAACCACAGGTTTAACTGGCTCCTTGAACTCAGGCGAGGTCTCTGATTTCGGAAAATGCACTCTTTTCGGAGTCTTGAGAGCCGCGGGGAGGTGACAGGTCAGCCTGCTCCTTCAGGCTCTTCCTCGTTGAGTCCAGAGTCATTTTCTTGAGGTCTCAGTTTCAAAGGCAAGTTTTTTGAAGAAAGCATCCACTTTGAAACAGTGCTTGTCTTTGTACAGGGTTGTGAGAAACTCCAAACTCCTCAGAGAACAAGTCAAAACAACAAAAATAATCAACAACAGCAACAAGAAAACTCCCCGCAAACAAAGAACAAGCCAACCACCACAGTAAAACAAGGAAATATGATCTTTTTTTGCGTGTCATCATCCTGTTTTCAAGGACCTCTATCTATCTTTAAAGGACCTCTATCAGAACAACCTTCCAAGGAAAGAGAAATAATATAAAATAAAAAAGATGAAAATAGTTATTCATCTATAATAACATGAATCGTGATAATGTAATAATATACCAAGAGATGAAGCAATAATGTTCATATTAGTTGATATTCTCTTGGATCTCTGAAATATCACTGTTATTGACATACTTCTACAACTTTTCTGTCATTTATTCTGTTCCCCAAATGCTGCTTTGATCTTTTTTATAAAACAGAATGATGGCTGAAATGCCTGAACTTACCTTGCAAATGTCATATTCCCCATTTCCTTTAAAACCATGGAGAAGTTCTATACATAATACAATGAACATTTCAAGTAAATCTTCAAGTAACTAATTTCAACTCCAAATGTAGTTCTTCTAGTAT
The DNA here is from genome assembly GCA_006410735.1 of Raphicerus campestris. NCBI lineage: Eukaryota > Metazoa > Chordata > Mammalia > Artiodactyla > Bovidae > Raphicerus > Raphicerus campestris. Next base: position 8,569 of record SJYW01007657.1, read on the forward strand.
TAGTGATGAAATGAATACTAGGTAGAAAATAAAATGGGGAAAAAAACCAGTATATTGTCTTGGATTTTGTAGGATTACTCAACTTTAGTTGTACTGAATCATTGTCTAAGTTTGTACATATAATAAAGCATTGTTACTTACTGATAGAATGACTTGATATGTTTATGTGGCCATTTTTCAAACCAGAATGCTCCAAGAGATAGGGAGAGGAGGAAATTTGCCTTTTAAGGACATGCAGCTTTATTCTGTTGGTTCCTTTGAAAATAATAGAAATTTTATCTTCTAAATTGGTATTATAATTTTACTTCTCCCCATAATGGGCCTTGAATTTTACTAATAGTGAGAGCAGATTGCCCCTAAACTTTCAGCAATTTTGTCCTCAAAGACAGCCTTTCATTTTTTATTACATCTCAACAAATGTCAGTTGAATTAGTAAAACTATGAATTTTTTATTTAATGATCCTACTAACTGAAATGAAAAACTGTTATTAATGCTCTTTCTTTAAATACATTCTGTATCTCATGAAAGTATTCATGGCAAGATCATGGGAAATTAAATAAGGCAATGAGCAGAATCAACCAACACCACTGGTGATTGCCTAATTAGACCCTTTCCCAGCGTGAAAGTCTTCGTAGATCCTCTCCCTATGGTAGTATTCCATGACTGCCTTTTTCCAAATTGTACAAACACTGATTAAATTCCTGTCACTCTTTGGGAAAATGATTTCATACTTTTCTCACATTTCATAGATTTCTATGAAATGCTTAATCTTATTTGTCTTAATTTTATTCATTTTGGAAAAAAAAAGTACCCTCAGCCTTATATTTCAGAATGGAGAAATAAGTCAAAATTAACTTTGTACAAGATATCGATGGTTTTGTGAAAATTATTTTTTTCTCTCCTTTGACAGAGTCCATATGTGTCCAACTGCCAAACCTCTAATTCCCCCTCACTTTCCCTTTCTAGTCAGCCACCAGTTCCCTTAGATATTCCTGGGTGTTGGTCAAGCAGTACCGAAAACAATAGTTAAAACTGTAGCAGCATTTACTCTGATGAAGTCACTATTTCAGTGGTCCCTTTTTTTGTTTGTTTTTGCAGTTAAAGGACACCCAAGCTCAGAATGATCACCCAGAGTTGCACAGTAAGCACTTGTCAGGCCAAGAATCCACCCCAGGCCCTAGCTCCTGTCTAGTCTCTATTTATAACAGCTCTGCAGATACTGATATTCCAGAGCTCTGTAAAATCTTAAGGAAAGCCTGAGCAAGCTATTTGGCCAACCCAATGTCATGTAAGAGTGGGTAATTTTTTTTTCCCAATTATGTCTCCCAAACGCTCCTGACAGTCTGCAGTTTTGTTCCCTACTCTGATTGAACCTGAAGTGTTTCATTCGGGACTGTTTCTTCAGACAATAATCTCTGGGAAGTTCAGATTCCTTACCTTTCTCACAGCAGATATTTTGGAGTCTTCACTTAACATATATCGGGTTTTGTTCTTTAATGCCCGTAATTCTGCATCTTGAGACCAACAAGGCTGACACTTAGCAATACGTTTTCTTGAATTTCCTACCATGTGACTGTACACCACTACCTCAGCTTGGCTCCTCATCCTTGGCACAGTTTATTGTATGCATGCCGGCCCCTGAGACACTATCTTTGTTCTGTGTCTTTGTAAACAGAGCCAGAGATGTAGTCTCCTGGTGGTTAGTTTGGGAGCCGATGCTGGGAAACAGAGAAGGCTCTGGGAAAGTGGGACGTGGAAGAAAGGCCGTAGGGTGGGGAGCTGAGCTTGCAGTGTAGTCGGTGACCGGGGCACAGCATCACGGGGATCTGAGAGGCCTCGGGAATGCCTGGTAGGATGGTCCTACTCCCGTGGTTCATCCTCCCACGGAGGATGGGAAGCTGGGACATTTATCTGCCCTCCCCAGGCCCTGTCGGTTACAGATGCCATGTGGCTCTTTGGGGCTGTGCTTCCCGTCAGGCTGTGGCTTCAGAGAAAGCCTTGAAGCACTGACGCTGAGACTCCCTGGAGGCTCCTGAGATAGGATACAGGCGGTGTGCTTTCCCTGTTCAGTCGCGCAGTCCTGTCTGATACTTTTTGACGCCATAGACTGCGGAACGCCAAGCTTCCCTGTCCTTCATTATCTCCCGGAGCTTGCTCGAACTCATTTCCGTTGAGTCGGTGATACCATCCCACCATTTCATCCCTTGTAGTCCCCTTCTCCTCCTGCCTTCAATCTTTCCCAGCATCTGGGCCTTTTCTTATGAGTAGGCTCTTCACATCAGGTGGCCAAAGTAATGGGACCCAAGCCTCAGCATCAGTCCTTCCAATGAATATTCAGAACTGGTTTCCTTTAGGATTGACTGGTTTGATCTCCTTGCAGTCCAAGGGACTCTCAAGACTCTTCTCCAACACCACAGTTCAAATGCATCAGCTTTCTTTATACTTCAATTCTAATATCCATACATGACTACTGGTAAAAAACATAGCTTTGACTATATGGACCTTTGTCGGCAAAATAATGTCCCTGCTTTTTAATATGCTGTCTTGCTTGGTCATAGCTTTTCTTTCAAGAATCAAGTTCCTTTTAATTTCTTGGCTGCAGTCACCATCTGCAGTGATTTTGGAGCCCAGGAAAATAAAGTCTCTCACTGTTTTCATTATTTCCCCATCTATTTGCTATGAAGTGATAGGAGCAGACGGCATGATCTTATTTTTAAAGCTGACTTTTTCACTCTCCTCTTTCATTTTCATCAAGAGGCTCTTCAGTTTCTCTTCGCTTTCTGCCACAAAGGTGGTGTCATCTGCATATCTGAGGTTATCGTTATTTCTCCCAGCAATCTTGATTCTGGCTTGTGCTTCATCCAGCCCAGCATTTCGCATGATGTTCTCTGCACATAAGTTAAATAAGCAGGCTGACAATAAACAGCATTGACGTACTCCTTTCCCAATTTGGAACCAGTCCATTGTTCCATGTCTGGTTCTGTTGCTTCCTGACCTGCACGCAGGTTTCTCAGGAGGCAGGTCAGGTGGCCTGGTATTCCCAGATACTGGCAGTGTGCTAAAAGCTGTGTATCAGAGTATGCTGAAATTCACTGGACCATGGGGATACGGCGTGGGGCACCAAAGAGTATCTGCTGAAGCCCATCCCTTAGGTTGCTCCTTCTTGTTTTTGGTGACATAACATCATGTATAAGTCATTGGTTCAATGAATATACAGTATCGTGGGAACAGCCAGCCTGTCCCTTAGCAAAGGTTAGAAAGACCCTTCCAGCATCCTGTTAGGTTGGCTTCATTCATGTGACACAGCACAGAACTGAATCAGTGAAATCTTCGTTCCTGCTCCCACTGTTTCACTCCCTTCACCGCTGAAGAGTCCTTTGCCTCCATGCAGCGGCATAGGTGGTCCTGCTTTGGTAAATGAAGCATTCCAGAAGGGCTTGAATAGTGGAGCCAGCAGAGGCATCGGTGTCGAGAAGAGCAAATCCTTCCTGTAGTATGAACAGTTCTGCTGAAGACAGGTCACCAACTCTCCCATCGTAGACGCTCCTGTGTAATCAGCAATGCTTATAATGAATCCCAGGGCCTGGCTTTCAGTAAAGTGGACCGTCTGTTCCCACCAGAGACTCCACCAGAAGCGGATCTTCATTTAGGCAAGAATTTGGTCTGTATTGCTCACTCTATACCCTGTAGTTTCTGTTCAGTCTCTCAGTCGTGTCTGACTCTTTGCAGCCACATGGACTGTAGCATGCCAGGCTTCCCTGTCCTTTCCCACCTCCCAGAGTTTGCTCAAACTCATGTCTATTGAGTTGTTGATGCCATCTAACCATCTTATCCTCTGTCGTCCCCTTCTCCTTTTGCCTTCAATCTTTCCCAGCATCAGCATCTTTTCCAGTGAGTTGGCTCTTCCCATCAGGTGGCCAATGTATTTCTATGCCCTAAGTGCTGGAAATGTGAATGAATAAGTCTTAGGCCAAGTATTCCTTTGCTCACCGCATTCCAGTCTCAGCTGTCCTGCTTTCTGTTCCTCCAGCTCAGAAGCTCACTCCCTCCTTGGGGTAAGAGGGGAGAGGTCTTTGCGTGAGCTGCCCCTGCCTGGAATCTCCTGGCCCAGACCTTTCACCACTCACAACTTCAGTGTCACTTTCTCTGAGATGTATTCTTTTAAAGTAGCAACTTCAATTATTTGCTAATACTTTTTACAAATTTTACATTTTGATAACATTTATTTGCTTCACCAGTGGCTCAGATGGTAAAGAATCTGCCTGCAGGGCAGAAGACCTGAGTTTGATCCCTGGGTTAAGAAGATCCCCTGGAGAAGGAAATGGCAACCTACTCCAGTATTCTTGTCTAAAGAATTCCATGGACAGAGTAGCCTGGCGGGCTATAGTCCATGGACTCACAGAGTCAGACATGATTTAGCGACTGAGCATGCGTGCAAAGTTATCTTGTCAATTTATTTAGATTGTATGCTTCCTCCTGCTAGAACATAAGGTCCTTGAGAGTAGAACATGTCTCCTGTTTACAGCTGTATCCCTGGAACTGGACACTGCAAAGAATTCAAGGTACTCAGTAAGTGTTTTCCTGAGTAGTTAAAGGGCACTCTTAACTCATGGGGAAATACACTTCTTGTTGGAAGGCTTTGCCTTTCTTTAAAAACCCATGTGTTGCTCCAGCGCATTACTCTTCACTAGATGTTTGGCAGATCTGCTGCAGGTGATACCGTGACCTGCTGTAAAGCACAAGGAACTTCACTCAGTGATCTGCAGTGGCCTAAATGGGAAATTAAAAAAAAAAAAGCAATGGATATATGTATACCTACTGCTGGTTCACTTTGCTGTACAGTAGAAACAAACATTTAACATTGTAAAGCAACTGTACTCCAATAAAAATTAAAAAGTAAAGTGACGCACTGCACGGGAGTACCCCGATCTCCCTATGCGTGTGCATGCTAAGCCGCTTCAGTCGTAGCCAACTCTTGGACACCCTGTGGACTGCAGCCCTCCAGGCTCTTCTGTCCCTGAGAGTCTCTAGACAAGGATACTGGAGTGGATTTCCATGCCCACCTCCAGGAGATGATCCAACCTAGGGATTAAACCCAAGTCTCTTAATGTCTTCTCCTTCAGCAGCTGAGTTTTTTTTTTACCACCTGGAATCTTCCTATAGATACCTAAGAATAATATGTGTACAAATTAATTCTTTCAAACAGTGGCTAGTTGTATTAAGAGGGCTGGACATCTGGTCAGTAGCTCCCTAATTTCTGTCCCATCTTTCCAGCTCTCTTGGGTGACAGTCTTTCTCCTCTAAACGGTGGCTGGACTTCTGGTGTAGCCACTGGTCTAGCTGGGAGGCCTTGGTATTGACCACTCCGTGTAGCAACATTTCCAAACTGTACACTGGAGTTCAGGATAGGGAAGAATTAATCTCCTTCTATAAACACTGGGAAAGATCTCACACTCTCAGCCAAACTTCCTTGCTCTGCGGAGAATCATCACCTCCATCATCATGGTGTCCTACTTGGCTTCCTTCTTCTGTTTCATAATCCTTAAACCTCTTTTTTCCCTTCCCTTTACGTTCGGAAGCCTTTTTTAAGGAACTCTGTGGTGTACCAAGAGATGGGATTTCTAAGTTATATTTAGATATTCACACTGTGAAGGTCTTGCTTCACACTTGGTCTAGCTTTCCATGCACGAAAAGCTGTGATAACCTTTTTCTTCTGCCAGTTAGACAAGCAATTTACTTCTCTCCTTCATGGGTATGCACAGTTTTTTTCTCTTTTTTTATAAAATATATGTACGTGTTATATATCTTTTCTTTCAGTTTATTTTTCTTAATTTATGCCTGCATGTTGTCATACTCACCTTTTAAAAAAAATGAATAATTAGCTATCTGGAGGCTTTCTATATTCTTGTTTCAGAGGCTTGGTTTATAAATAGCCTCTCTTTTTTTGCTGGGCTTGTGGGGTATCAGTTTTTTAAATGTGCTTTCCTTTTAACTGACGTGATGAAAGCTATTAAAACACAGACTTTTGTTCTCTGAAGATCTAGAATTTACTTAGCTGTCAGTGCAGCTAAAGCTCAGTCTTTGCCAACATGAGCAGCCTTTCACAGCACTTATTCCTCTGCATATAGACAAGGATTCATGTCCAGCTGCCTCCCCTGAGTCTTAAGACCTCACTCCCTTGGTCATTCACAGTGACGTGTGTGCCAAAGGAAATGAACCAGCCAGTTTCTAAATGTGTGCAGCTCCAGAAAGAAGCATCCAGTTGTATTTGCCAAAATCATCCTAGACTAAATCATACTAAACTACACACTAAAATCCTATAAAACCCATCTTTTGGGAAGAGAAGGGATTTGTTCACCTACCTACCCACACATAGACTTGTCCTGAGTGTGGCTCCAGTGAAAGCTGNAAGCAAGAAGGCACTTGAGTGAGAGGCAGGAGACCTCTCCTTACCCCTTGCAGCCCACGGGAAGGTGGGGTCCCTTCTCCTCGCAGCCTCAGTGTCCTGTCTACAAAGCTGATGATGACGACCCCCACCCAGGGGCTGCGGCTGCTGCTGGCCCCCCTCCCCGCCCCCATCATCACAAGTCTTGCTGACAGGCCACAGGGCTTTCCTGGGGTTCACCAAGGAGCAGCTGGCCTGGGGATCCCAAGCTCCCGTCATGGGGAGCTGGGCCGGGTCGCCAACCCCACACAGCCCCTTTGTCAGCCTTGAGGATAGGAGGCCCTGGGCACACGGCCTCCACCCCAATGGGCCTCCAGTCTCTCCAGCTCCACGCTGTGTTTCCCTCTGGGTAGGAATACTGGAGCGGGCAGCCATTCTGTTCTCCAGGGGACTTTCCCCACCCAGGGATTGAACCCGGGTCTCCTGCATTGCAGGCGGATTCTTTATCAGCTGAGCCTCCAGGGAAGCCCACGTTTCCCTGGCAGCACTTAGCAAAGGTGAGCCCCTTCAGCCTACGGCACTGCCCACTTCCTGTGGGGACGGCCTCTGGAAGGCAGATATCACTGAGGCCTGGGGTGTGGGGGGTCTCCACTCTGAGACACAGATGGCCCCACGCAGCCCCCGAAGGAGCAGGCAGCTTGGGAGCTACCTCGAGACCCACAGGAGGCGGAAGCCGGGGGTCCTGGGGAAGTTACACCCACAGAACCTTGGAATCAACATGTTTAGCTGTGAAGCTCTGAGGTTATACAACATCACAAAAGACACCACTGGTGTAGAGCAGGGTTTATGAAATCTGGGACTTTTAAAGCAGGCCTGGGGCTTCCCTGGTGTCCCAGTGGTTAAGACTCTGAGTTTCCAATGAGGGCG
>SJYW01007662.1:0-53769 GCA_006410735.1 Raphicerus campestris
GTGTGGATCACAATAAACTGTGGAAAATTCTGAAAGAAATGGGAATACCAGACCACCTGACCTGCCTCTTGAGAAATCTCTATGTATGTCAGGAAGCAACAGTAAGAAGTGGACATGGAACAACAGACTGGTTCCAAATAGAGTAAGGAGTGCGTCAAGGCTGTATATTGTCACCCTGCTTATTTAACTTTTATGCAGAGTACATCATGAGAAACTGGGGGAAGCACAAGCAGGAATCAAGATTGCTGGGAGAAATATCAATAACCTCAGATATGCAGATGACACCATACTTATGGCAGAAAGTGAAGAAGAACTGAAGAGCTTCTTGATGAAAGTGAAAGAGAAAAGTGAAAATGGTGGGTTAAAGCTCAACCTTCAGAAAAGGAAGATCATGGCATCCGATCCCATCATTTCATGGGAAATAGATGGGGAAACCTTGTCTGACTTTATTTCATGGGGCTTCAAAATCACTGCAGATGGTGATTGCAGCCATGAAATTAAAAAAACGCTTACTCCTTGGAAGGAAAGTTATGATCAACCTAGATAGCATATTCAAAAGCAGAAACATTACTTTATCGACAAACGTCTGTCTAGTCAAGGTTATGGTTTTTCCAGTAGTCATGTATAAATGTGAGAGTTGGACTATAAAGAAAACTGAGCACTGAAGAATGGATGCTTTTGAACTGTGGTGTTGGAGAAGGCTCTTGAGAGTCCCTTGGACTGCAAGAAAATCCAACCAGTCCATCCTAAAGAAGATCAGTCCTGGGTGTTCATTGGACAGACTGATGTTGAAAGTGAAACTACAGTACTTTGGCCACTTCATGCGAAGAGCTGACTCATCTGAGAAGATCCTGATGTTGGGAAAAATTGAGAGCAGGAGGAGAAGGGGATGACAGAGGATGAGATGGTTGTATGGCATCACCGACTCAATGGACATGAGTTTGTAACTCATGGAGTTGGTGATGGACAGGGAGGCTTGACATGGTGCAGTTCATTGGGTCACAAGGAATCGGACATGACTGAGCGACTGAACTGAACTGAACTGCAGAGAATTGTGTCTTTAATTTTTATTATTTTTAACTCCAGAATTTTCTTCTGCTTATTTTAGTAATTTATGTTCTGTATATGTGGCATCGTTATTATCATGCTTTTCTTTAGTTCTTTGAAGATGGTTTCCAGTACTTTTTTCACTATATTTTTTTTATTTAAAAATCTGTTAACTTCACTATCAAAACAGTTCATCAAATGCCCTTACTTGAATATGTGTCAGACTTTTTGGTTTATTTGCAAGCATCTTAAGTTTTGTTGGGGCTTCTCAGGTTTCAGGACTGTTAAAAGAATCCACCTGCCAGGAAAGGAGACATAAGAGATCTGATTTTGATCCCTGGGTTGGGAAGATTCCATGGAGGAGAAAATGGCACCTCACTCCAGTATTCTTGCCAGTAGAATTTGGTTTGCAAAAGTGAGATGTGATTGTCTGAGCATTACTACTAACTTTTGTTGAATAACTGAAAATTTAGATATTATATTTTATCAACTTTGCATTCTGGTTATTCTCCTATTTTTGTTACTGGGTTTTGCAGTGTTGTTATTATTTAATAACTTTACTGAACTAAATCTGTGGAATCTCTTGGTATTTGGCCACAGATGTCTCTAATCAGATTTTTTAAAAATTTAAATTCAGGTAGTCACTGAGCAGAGGCTGTGTTCAAATACTTCTAGTGTGAAAGGCTTATACTCTCTGCTGATGGATATGATATGTTTGTATGCCCATGGGTGGGCATGTGTTGATATTCAAGGTATTTTTCAAGTGTGTCTAACTTTTACTTTTAGCTGACAATCTCCTGTGTTCTCTGAGATTCTCACAGTTAGTCAGGAATATATGGTTCAGTGAGATCTTCTCCATTTTCTCCTGAAAATGCAGTCTTCTAATCAACTACTGGATAAATGGTAATCTTACCATGATCCTTAAGGCCACTTTATGTCCTGGACCTTTCATTTGCATTTCTAGCTAGTCTGCTAGTTCATTGCTTGCCTCAGTCAGGATCAAATCCCTGCCTCATGGATCTGCAGATTTTTACATTTATTAGTCCTGAGATCACTAACATTACTAGCTTAATGCCCGTGTCTCTGCAAATGAATTGGGCTCCCTCTGGTGGTGAAGCTGTTGTCTTACATGGCTGGTCTTTGGTAGGACTACTTAAATGGCTGAAGGGGAGCTGGGAGTATGAAAACAAGAATTTGCCTTGCAATGCAGGAGACTGGGGTTTGATCCCTCAGTTGGGAACACCTCCTGGAGAGAGGAAGTATACCCAACCCAGTATTCTTGCCTGGAGAATTCCACATGGACAGTTGGAGCCTGGTGGGACGGTGAGCGCTAGTCCATGGAGTTGAAAAGAATCAGACAAGACTGAGCCACTAACACTTTCACTTCAAATAGTCTTCAGTAAGAATATTGCATTCTCACCCTGTTTTTATTTACCCAGAAGTTTAATAATATTCCTGCATAAACAATTCTCAATATTTGTGTTCCTTGGCACAGCAACCTACTCCAGTATTCTTGCCTGGAGAATTCCATGGACAGAGGAGGTGGAAGGGCTGCCGTCCATGGGGTTGCACAGGGTTGGACACAACTAAAGCAACTTAGCACACACGTCAGCTATCAGAACTTGAAAATATATCATTTAATCCAGTTTTGGCACTGTTTTCAGAGAGATTTACTGAGAAACTCATTCCATTATGTCAGATGTACCAAAGGTATGTCACTGCTCCTTCCAGTGGATGTATGTTATTTCTAATTACTGTAATATTCTGGGGTCAGACTTTTCTCTCAATAGTCTATAGATAGTATTTTATAATTTCTTATACTGTAGTATTGTTGATAAATTCAGTATTAGTGCAAATCTCTTTCCTTTTTAAAATCCTATTTTTCCCCTACTGAATTGTATACACTCCTTGTAGTGCATATTCTTTGTTTCTGGAGTTTGGGAACTTCATCAGTGTTTAACTCACAGAGTCCCCTTTCACATACTTTTCAAACTCAAGGGAGTTTACCTCCTCCTCTAAGGATCAACTAAAAAAAATCTCTTTGAGCTTGTGATAGCTACCTGCTTCCAGTTTCAAGGAGAGAAATCCACACCACATATTGTGAATGGCCATTTATTTAAGCTCCTTCCAAGAGGTACAAATACACTCACTCTCTAAAAAGTGAGAGAGAAAAATCACTCACAGAAAAATCACTCTTGCAGACATATAATTGTTATTTCATAAAAGATGCTGACATTTGCTTTGTCCAAGGAGGAAGTTGAAGGGTTAAAATCACATAATGAAGTCACAATTATTTTTGCGCACTCATGTAATTTGCATTCTGTTACAGAATTCTGAAGAGGTCTGGAGGGCCACAAGAAAGGAACAACTAAATTAGAGCGTGTGTGCTTAGTTCCTCAGTCATGTCCAGTGAGCTCATGGGCTGTAGCCTGCCAGGCTCCTCTGTCCATGGTGATTCTTCAGGCAACAATACTGAAGTGGGTTGCCATGCCTTCTTCCAGGGGATCTTCTCAACCCAGGGATTGAACCCAGGTCTCCCACGTTGCAGGCGGATTCTTTACTGTCTGAGTCACCAAGGCAGCCCAAACTTAAAATGGTAAACAGTAAATGGGAGATGACTTCCTGCTTCAGTTTACAGTTAAATAATCAGCAGCTCTTGTAAATTTAATAATGTTGCTAAGTATATTTCACACTTGAACTAGGATAATTTTTGTGCATTTTTTTCAGGGAAACAGAAACTTTATTTTGTAAAAGAGTTGTCTTTCTATCAATCAAAATGGAGTAACAAGGACTAGATTTTCCCTTCTACTTTAAACAAATAAGAACATAGACAAAACCTATGAAACAGAGGAAATTAGTCATTCAGTTCAGTTCAGTCGCTCAGTCGTGTCTGACTCTTTGTGACCCCATGAATCATAGCACGCCAGGCCTCCTTGTCCATCACCAACTCCCAGAGTTCACCCAGACTCACGTCCATTGAGTCGGTGATGCTATCCAGCCATCTCATCCTCTGTCGTCCCCTTCTGCTCCTGCTCCCAATCCCTTCAGCATCAGGGTCTTTTCCAATGAGTCAACTCTTCGCCTGAGGTGGCCAAAGTATTGATTGGAATTTCAGCTTCAACATCAGTCCTTCCAATGAACACCCAGGACTGATCTCCTTTAGGATGGACTGGTTGGATCTACTTGCAGTCCAAGGGACTCTCAAGAGTCTTCTCCAACACCACAGTTCAAAAGCATCAATTCTTCAGTGCTCAGCTTTCTTCACAGTCTAACTCTCACATCCATACATGATCACCAGAAAAACCATAGCCTTGACTAGACAGACCTTTGTTGGCAAAGTAATGTCTCTGCTTTTTAATATACTGTCTAGATTGGTCATAACTTTCCTTCCAAGCAATCATCATCTGCAGTGATTTTTGAAGCCCCCCAAAATAAAGTCTGACACTCTTTCCACTTTTCCCTATCTATTTCTCATGAAGTGATGGGACCAGATGCCATGATCTTCATTTGCTGAACGTTGAGCTTTGAGCCAACTTTTTCACTCTGCTCTTTCACTTTCATCAGGTGGCTTTTTAGTTCCTCTTCACTTTCTGCCATAAGGGTGGTGTCATCTGCATATCTGAGGTTATTGATATTTCTCCCAACAATCTTGATTCCAGCTTGTGCTTCTTCCAGCCCAGTCATTAGATAACAACAAAAATCACTGATTCCTGAATGATGGGAAATAAATGAGTTGAGTCCTATGATTGCCCCAGTTTACTGTGTTAAAATAATTTCTAGGCCATGGAAATGGTACTTGTTGCTCATATAAGAACTAAGAATAGTGCACTGCTTTTTAGAAAGACTGGAAATATCATCCACAAGAACTGGGTAGAAAACTATGAAGAATCTTGCCTCTGTAATGAGGAATAATTAACCAAGTCCTAATGCTTTAGTCTTTTCTGTCAAATCTTAAAAGAAAGACATAAAAAGATCAAACCATTTCAAAATCACTTATATGCCTCCTTAGGAAGCTCAAGAATATTTTTAGGAATGCAGAAATATCTAGCACCCACCCAACAAAGTAAAATTCACAATGTCTGGGAGCCAACCAAATATTGTAAGACATGAAAAGACCCAGAAAAAATATAACCTGTAATCAGAAAGGAAAAGGCAATGAAATCTAACCACAATTGGCAAGGATGTTTTAGTTATTAAAAAAGGATAGTAAAACTTTTGAATGAACTTATTCTCTGGGGAATATTAGGGAAAAGCTAGATGATAGATTGAATTTCTTAATTATAATATCAAAAATAATAAAAGGGCTGCATGAGGTTAATGGCGATTAGACCACGGCACTGCACCAAAACACATGAAACTTAAAGACAGTGATAATAACTATCCATAGTAAAAGACAAGGAAAACAATCATTTAAAAATTAGTGCATCAGTAAGCTTAAGAACTATAACAACAAGAGACCTAATATGTGTGTGTGTGTGTGTGTGTATATGTATATACATATATATATATATATAAAATTAGAGTTCCCAGATGAAAAAAGTGCAGACAAAAAAATATTTATGTCCAAAATTTTCAAATGAAGAAAACGATTTAAATTATATCAAGACATACTAAATACAATTGTTCAGACAACTAATAAAGAGAAATATTTTAAAGCAGATACAGAGAAAACAGATATCAGATACAGAGGAACAAAATAATGATGGCAGTATTTTTTCTGGTTGGAGAAATGAAAAGAGAGTAGAACTACATACTTAAGTCCTAGAAAGGTAAAAAAAGGCCCATAGACCTAGAACTTGTATTCAGTAAAAATATATTTCAAAACTTAATGTGGAATAAAGTAGTTCCCAGACAGAAAAGATGAAAAACCTCATCACTTGCAGACCTGCATTACAACAACAAATGTTAAAAGAAATTCTTCACATAGCAAGAAGAGGATATCAGATAAAAATGTGGATCTACAGGGATTATATATAATAGAATGGAGAACTCCCCAATTGGTAGCCATGTTGGTACATGTAAAACATTTTTATAGTAAATTACTTATAATTTTATGGTAAATTTTATATTACTATATAATTTTATATAATACACATATATGTACTATGTACAATATATGTAGCATAATTTCATTGTAAATTAATTAGAAATTATTGAAGGTTTCCACAAAAATGATATTGATGCTATATGAGGTTTATAATGTATAAGTAAAAGGTAGGAAAAAATAGCACAAAGGCCAATAGGTGAGAACTGGAATTATATTCTCATAAGGGTTTTATACCAAGCATGAAGTGATATACCATCACTTGCAGGTAGACTATGATAACTTGGAAATGTAGAGCATAAACTCTAAAGAAAACATTTAATTAAAACTCAATTGCTGATAAAAAAAATAATTTAAAAAATTGAACTATGAAAAACAAGCCACATTATGGCAAAAATGGAAAAATGTAATGTATGTCAGAGTTCTCCAGAGTAAAGGAAGTCAGGAGTCATATATATATATATATATATATATAGGCTTCCTTGGTGGTGCAGATGGTAAAAAATCTGCCTGTAATATAGGAGACCCAGGTTCAATCCTTGGATTGGGAAGTTCCCCTGAAGAATGTGTGTGTGTCTATGCATTATATATGTACATGTATTATCTAAAAGATAAAATAAATATATTCATTTTAGATTATGGATAGACAGAGATTATGTTAAGAATTTGGCTCATGATTCTGGGGCCTGACAAGTGTGCAGTCTGCAGAGCAGGCCACAGCAGGCTGGAAATTTTGGCAGCAGTGGATGTTGAGTCTGAAGGCAATCTGAAGGAAAAATTCCTTACTCTTCTGGGGACTACAGTCTTTCTTTTAAGAACTTCACCTATTTGGATGATGCCCAATCACATTATGAAGGGTAATCTTCTTTATTTAAAGTCTACTAATTTAAATGTTAATTCCCTCTAAAAAAATGCCTTCACTACAACATCTAGACCATTATTTTACCAGACAACTGGGCACCAGAGCCTAACCAAGTTTACAGAGAAAATTTAACCATCATAGAGAACAAATAATGGATGTGACAAATAGAAAATAGTGAAGTAAGCCAGAAAGAAAAACACCAATACAGTATGCTGCTAAGTCACTTCAGTCATGCCCAATTCTGTGCAACCCCATAGATAGCAGCCCACCAGGCTCCCCCGTCCCTGGGATTCTCCTGGCAAGAACACTGGAGTGGGTTGCCATTTCCTTCTCCAATGCATGAAAGTGAAAGGTGAAAGTGAAGTCGCTCAGTCGTGTCTGACTCTTAGCGACCCCATGGACTACAGCCCACCAGGCTCCTCCATCTGTAGGATTTTCCAGGCAAGAGTACAAGAGTGGGGTGCCATTGCCTTCTCCCCAGTACAGTATACTAATGCATATATATGGAATTTAGAAAGATGGTAATGATAACTCTGTATGCGAGACAGCAAAAGAGACACAGATGTACAGAACAGTCTTTTGGACTCTGTGGGAGAGGGAGGGGGTGGGATGATTTGGGAGAATGGCATTGAAACATGTAAAATATCATATATGAAACAAATCACCAGTCCAGGTCCGATGCATGATACTGGATGCTTGGGGCTGGTGCACTGAGAAGACCCAGAGGGATGGTACAGGGAGGGAGGAGGGTTCAGGATGGGGAACACGTGTATACCTGTGGTGGATTCATGTTAATGTATGGCAAAACCAATATAATATTGTAAAGTAATTAACCTTCAATTAAAATAAATAAATTTATATTAAAAAATAAAATAAAATTTTTATTTAAAATGAAAAAAATAGCAAAGTGATAGATCTAAACTTAACCATATAAATAATCACATTAAATATAAAATAGTACAGACATCCTGATTAAAAGGCAGAGATTGTCAGAGCATATAAAACAGCATGATCCAACTACATGATATTTTCAATAAACCCACTTTCTTTATAAAGGTATGCATAAATAAAAGTAAAAGGATGGAAAAGATATACCACAATGACACAAGTTGAGAGACAGCTGGAGGAGCTATTTTAATATCAGACAAATTATTTTTCAGAGTAAATAATATTATCAGGAATTAAGAAGTTAATGTCATAGTGATAGAAAACAGAAGTATATAATCATTTAGAAATCTTAGCCCTCCCAGACATTTATGCATATAACAGCTTCAAAACACATGAAACAATATTTGATAACACTGCAAAAGAAATGGGAAAATGTAAAGTTGTAGTCTCTCTCACCAATAGAACTATAGAGAAAATAATTAATAATATGAGACACAAATAACTTGACTTAAAACCACTTGACTTGGTGGTTTTTACAGAACACCCCATCCAACAAAACAGAATACATACTTTCTTCAAGTGCATAAATAATATTATGAAGATTATCATATTCAGGGTAAGAGACAGCTCAACTGATTTAGAAGATACAAATCATACCAAGTACTTCTCACTGCAGCCATGAAATTAAAAGACGCTTACTCCTTGGAAGAAAAGTTATGACCAACCTAGAAAACATATTGAAAAGCAGAGACATTACTTTGCCAACAAAGGTCCGTCTAGTCAAGGCTATGGTTTCTCTAGTGGTCATGTACGGATGTGAGAGTTGGACTGAAGAAAGCTGAGTGCAGAAGAATTGATGCTTTTGAACTATGGTGTTGGAGAAGACTCTTGAGAGTCCCTTGGACTGCAAAGAGATCCAACCAGTCCATTCTGAAGGAGATCAGCCTGGGATTTCTTTGGAGGGAATGAGGCTGAAGCTGAAACTCCAGTACTTTGGCCACCTCACGCGAAGAGTTGACTCATTGGAAAAGATTCTGATACTGGGAAGGATTGGGGGCAGGAGGAGAAGGGGAAGACCAAGGATGAGATGGCTGGATGGCATCACTGACTCGATGGACTTGAGCCTGAGTGAACTCCGGGAGTTGGTGATGGACAGGGAGGCCTGGTGTGCTGCGATTCATGGGGTCACAAAGAGTTAGACACAACTGAGTGACTGAACTGAACTGAACAATATTAACCTAGAAATCAACAATAAAAAAGATCTCTGGAAATTCCCAAATGTGTGGAAATTTGGTAATAACACATGTGTTGCTTCAAGATCTCTTCAGGAGCTATTGTGTGTAATCTGAAATTATCCCCTCTACTCAATTGGCAGGGAAAGACTGAAGAAAGAGGCATTCCACTCCAGAATATAGGAGGCAATTTTAGTAAGCAAAACAACTTAAAAGGCTTAATCTTATGTGGCTCAGTAGATCTCTGCACCCATCTTAGAGTTTATATACATTCCTGCTCTATGTTCAGTCATATGTACAGAAAAACTGAAGTAGGTTCAGTCATATAACTGTCCAGAAAGCCTCAACACCACATTTTTCTATTTCAAGACTGTATCCTTGGAGCAGCTTCAGGGAGCAGAGAAGGCAAGTGGACACACATTTCAAGAGGAGCTATGAGGAGCCTCTGATTGCCCAGGCTCAGCTTGAGGGTTAACTGGAAGTTATATCTTTTTGATGGTCTCCTCCAACACTGTATGGGCTTCCCTCATAGCTCAGTTGGTAAAGAATTCACCTGTAATGCAGGAGATTCTGGTTTGATTCCTGAGTCAAGAAGACCTGCTGGAGAAAGGATAGGCTAACCACTCCAGTATTCTTGGGCTTCCCTTGTGGCTCTGCTGGTAAAGAATCTGCCTGCAATGCAGGAGACCTGGGTTCAATCCCATGTTGGGAAGATTCCCTAGAGAAGGGAAAGGTTACCCACTCCAGTATTCTGGCCTGGAGAATACAGTCCATGGGGTCTCAAAGGGCCGGACATGACTGAGCAACTTTCACCTTCACTTTCCAACACTGTGGATCAATCAAGAAAACAAATGGGAAATCAGAAAATTTATTTTACTTAGATGAAAATAAAAACATAATACATCACATTCTATGGAATGCCACTAAACCAGTGTTTAGAGAAAAATTTATGGTACTAAATCCCTATTTTAGAAAAGACCTTAAGTTGACTCTTAATTAGTGATCTTAGCTTCTATCTAATAAAAGTATCAAAAGAAAAGTAAACTAAACAAAAAATAAATGCTAAAGATCAGCACAGAAAACAATGAGACTGGGGCAACAAACAAACAAACAAACAAACAAACAAAAAACAGAAAGAAGTGGTTCTTTATGAAAATCAGCAAAGTTCAAAGTTTATGAAACTTTAGAGGACTGGAAGAAAATGGAGAAAACACAAATTAACCAGTATCAGGAATGAGATAGGTGAAATGATTACAGTTTATACATGGTGGCTCAAAGAGTAAAGAATCTGCCTGTAATGCAAGAGACCTTGGTTTGATCACTGGGTCAGGAAGATTCCCTGGTAAAGGGAATGGCAATGCACTCCAGTATTCTTGCCTGGAGAATTCCATGGACAGAGCAACTATGGACAGAGCAACCTGGTGGGCTACAGTTCATGGGGTAGCAAAGAGTTGGACATGATTAAATGACTAACACTTCCACACTTCCAAAAGAACAATAGGGAAATGGTCAACATTTTCTTTTGCCAATAAATAAGACAAATTAGATGAAATGGAAAAAATAAATCCCTGAAAGACACAAGCTACCAAAGCTATTCAAGAAGTAGATGTGATGGCACTATATCTATGAAAGACACTGAATTTATAGGTCAAAATGAATGAAGAGAGATCATCAAAACCAAATATTGATAATTTCATTGGTGAATTCTGTCAAACACTTAAAGAAGACATACTACCAATTTGATGCAAACTCTTCAGAAAACTGAAGTAAATTGTAATTCCTAATTTATTCTGTGAAGCCAGTATCACCCTGATACCAATACTAAAGCTCTTGTAAGTAATTAAAACCTCACACCAATGAACATGTATGAGAGAATTTGGAACAGATTTTAGCAAATTGAATCAAAAATACTTAACAGAATAACGTATCATGAGCAAGTGGGCTTTACAAACAAGAATGGAAGGTTATTTAAACATTAAAAATCCATCAGTATAATTTATATATATATATATATNATGATCCAGAGAGGTGATATGGGGTGGGAGGGGATTCAGGATTGGGAGCTCGTATACACCCGTGGCAGATTCATGTCAATGTATGGCAAAATGAATACAGTATTGTAACTGTCTCTTATACACATCTAGATGTGTATAAGAGACAGCTCCAACACTACAGTTCAAAAGTATCAATTCTTTGTCACTAGCTTTCTTCACAGTCCAACTCTCACATCCATACATGACCACTAGAAAAACCATAGCCTTGACTAGACAGACCTTTGTTGGCAAAGTAATGTCTCTGCTTTTTAATATACTGTCTAGATTGGTCATAACTTTCCTTCCAAGCAATCATCATCTGCAGTGATTTTTGAAGCCCCCCAAAATAAAGTCTGACACTCTTTCCACTTTTCCCTATCTATTTCTCATGAAGTGATGGGACCAGATGCCATGATCTTCATTTGCTGAACGTTGAGCTTTGAGCCAACTTTTTCACTCTGCTCTTTCACTTTCATCAGGTGGCTTTTTAGTTCCTCTTCACTTTCTGCCATAAGCGTGGTGTCATCTGCATATCTGAGGTTATTGATATTTCTCCCAACAATCTTGATTCCAGCTTGTGCTTCTTCCAGCCCAGTCATTAGATAACAACAAAAATCACTGATTCCTGAATGATGGGAAATAAATGAGTTGAGTCCTATGATTGCCCCAGTTTACTGTGTTAAAATAATTTCTAGGCCATGGAAATGGTACTTGTTGCTCATATAAGAACTAAGAATAGTGCACTGCTTTTTAGAAAGACTGGAAATATCATCCACAAGAACTGGGTAGAAAACTATGAAGAATCTTGCCTCTGTAATGAGGAATAATTAACCAAGTCCTAATGCTTTAGTCTTTTCTGTCAAATCTTAAAAGAAAGACATAAAAAGATCAAACCATTTCAAAATCACTTATATGCCTCCTTAGGAAGCTCAAGAATATTTTTAGGAATGCAGAAATATCTAGCACCCACCCAACAAAGTAAAATTCACAATGTCTGGGAGCCAACCAAATATTGTAAGACATGAAAAGACCCAGAAAAAATATAACCTGTAATCAGAAAGGAAAAGGCAATGAAATCTAACCACAATTGGCAAGGATGTTTTAGTTATTAAAAAAGGATAGTAAAACTTTTGAATGAACTTATTCTCTGGGGAATATTAGGGAAAAGCTAGATGATAGATTGAATTTCTTAATTATAATATCAAAAATAATAAAAGGGCTGCATGAGGTTAATGGCGATTAGACCACGGCACTGCACCAAAACACATGAAACTTAAAGACAGTGATAATAACTATCCATAGTAAAAGACAAGGAAAACAATCATTTAAAAATTAGTGCATCAGTAAGCTTAAGAACTATAACAACAAGAGACCTAATATGTGTGTGTGTGTGTGTGTGTATATGTATATACATATATATATATATATAAAATTAGAGTTCCCAGATGAAAAAAGTGCAGACAAAAAAATATTTATGTCCAAAATTTTCAAATGAAGAAAACGATTTAAATTATATCAAGACATACTAAATACAATTGTTCAGACAACTAATAAAGAGAAATATTTTAAAGCAGATACAGAGAAAACAGATATCAGATACAGAGGAACAAAATAATGATGGCAGTATTTTTTCTGGTTGGAGAAATGAAAAGAGAGTAGAACTACATACTTAAGTCCTAGAAAGGTAAAAAAAGGCCCATAGACCTAGAACTTGTATTCAGTAAAAATATATTTCAAAACTTAATGTGGAATAAAGTAGTTCCCAGACAGAAAAGATGAAAAACCTCATCACTTGCAGACCTGCATTACAACAACAAATGTTAAAAGAAATTCTTCACATAGCAAGAAGAGGATATCAGATAAAAATGTGGATCTACAGGGATTATATATAATAGAATGGAGAACTCCCCAATTGGTAGCCATGTTGGTACATGTAAAACATTTTTATAGTAAATTACTTATAATTTTATGGTAAATTTTATATTACTATATAATTTTATATAATACACATATATGTACTATGTACAATATATGTAGCATAATTTCATTGTAAATTAATTAGAAATTATTGAAGGTTTCCACAAAAATGATATTGATGCCAAATGAGGTTTATAATGTATAAGTAAAAGGTAGGAAAAAATAGCACAAAGGCCAATAGGTGAGAACTGGAATTATATTCTCATAAGGGTTTTATACCAAGCATGAAGTGATATACCATCACTTGCAGGTAGACTATGATAACTTGGAAATGTAGAGCATAAACTCTAAAGAAAACATTTAATTAAAAATTGCTGATAAAAAAAATAATTTAAAAAATTGAACTATGAAAAACAAGCCACATTATGGCAAAAATGGAAAAATGTAATGTATGTCAGAGTTCTCCAGAGTAAAGGAAGTCAGGAGTCATATATATATATATATATATATAGGCTTCCTTGGTGGTGCAGATGGTAAAAAATCTGCCTGTAATATAGGAGACCCAGGTTCAATCCTTGGATTGGGAAGTTCCCCTGAAGAATGTGTGTGTGTCTATGCATTATATATGTACATGTATTATCTAAAAGATAAAATAAATATATTCATTTTAGATTATGGATAGACAGAGATTATGTTAAGAATTTGGCTCATGATTCTGGGGCCTGACAAGTGTGCAGTCTGCAGAGCAGGCCACAGCAGGCTGGAAATTTTGGCAGCAGTGGATGTTGAGTCTGAAGGCAATCTGAAGGAAAAATTCCTTACTCTTCTGGGGACTACAGTCTTTCTTTTAAGAACTTCACCTATTTGGATGATGCCCAATCACATTATGAAGGGTAATCTTCTTTATTTAAAGTCTACTAATTTAAATGTTAATTCCCTCTAAAAAAATGCCTTCACTACAACATCTAGACCATTATTTTACCAGACAACTGGGCACCAGAGCCTAACCAAGTTTACAGAGAAAATTTAACCATCATAGAGAACAAATAATGGATGTGACAAATAGAAAATAGTGAAGTAAGCCAGAAAGAAAAACACCAATACAGTATGCTGCTAAGTCACTTCAGTCATGCCCAATTCTGTGCAACCCCATAGATAGCAGCCCACCAGGCTCCCCCGTCCCTGGGATTCTCCTGGCAAGAACACTGGAGTGGGTTGCCATTTCCTTCTCCAATGCATGAAAGTGAAAGGTGAAAGTGAAGTCGCTCAGTCGTGTCTGACTCTTAGCGACCCCATGGACTACAGCCCACCAGGCTCCTCCATCTGTAGGATTTTCCAGGCAAGAGTACAAGAGTGGGGTGCCATTGCCTTCTCCCCAGTACAGTATACTAATGCATATATATGGAATTTAGAAAGATGGTAATGATAACTCTGTATGCGAGACAGCAAAAGAGACACAGATGTACAGAACAGTCTTTTGGACTCTGTGGGAGAGGGAGGGGGTGGGATGATTTGGGAGAATGGCATTGAAACATGTAAAATATCATATATGAAACAAATCACCAGTCCAGGTCCGATGCATGATACTGGATGCTTGGGGCTGGTGCACTGAGAAGACCCAGAGGGATGGTACAGGGAGGGAGGAGGGTTCAGGATGGGGAACACGTGTATACCTGTGGTGGATTCATGTTAATGTATGGCAAAACCAATATAATATTGTAAAGTAATTAACCTTCAATTAAAATAAATAAATTTATATTAAAAAATAAAATAAAATTTTTATTTAAAATGAAAAAAATAGCAAAGTGATAGATCTAAACTTAACCATATAAATAATCACATTAAATATAAAATAGTACAGACATCCTGATTAAAAGGCAGAGATTGTCAGAGCATATAAAACAGCATGATCCAACTACATGATATTTTCAATAAACCCACTTTCTTTATAAAGGTATGCATAAATAAAAGTAAAAGGATGGAAAAGATATACCACAATGACACAAGTTGAGAGACAGCTGGAGGAGCTATTTTAATATCAGACAAATTATTTTTCAGAGTAAATAATATTATCAGGAATTAAGAAGTTAATGTCATAGTGATAGAAAACAGAAGTATATAATCATTTAGAAATCTTAGCCCTCCCAGACATTTATGCATATAACAGCTTCAAAACACATGAAACAATATTTGATAACACTGCAAAAGAAATGGGAAAATGTAAAGTTGTAGTCTCTCTCACCAATAGAACTATAGAGAAAATAATTAATAATATGAGACACAAATAACTTGACTTAAAACCACTTGACTTGGTGGTTTTTACAGAACACCCCATCCAACAAAACAGAATACATACTTTCTTCAAGTGCATAAATAATATTATGAAGATTATCATATTCAGGGTAAGAGACAGCTCAACTGATTTAGAAGATACAAATCATACCAAGTACTTCTCACTGCAGCCATGAAATTAAAAGACGCTTACTCCTTGGAAGAAAAGTTATGACCAACCTAGAAAACATATTGAAAAGCNGTCTTTTGGACTCTGTGGGAGAGGGAGGGGGTGGGATGATTTGGGAGAATGGCATTGAAACATGTAAAATATCATATATGAAACAAATCACCAGTCCAGGTCCGATGCATGATACTGGATGCTTGGGGCTGGTGCACTGAGAAGACCCAGAGGGATGGTACAGGGAGGGAGGAGGGTTCAGGATGGGGAACACGTGTATACCTGTGGTGGATTCATGTTAATGTATGGCAAAACCAATATAATATTGTAAAGTAATTAACCTTCAATTAAAATAAATAAATTTATATTAAAAAATAAAATAAAATTTTTATTTAAAATGAAAAAAATAGCAAAGTGATAGATCTAAACTTAACCATATAAATAATCACATTAAATATAAAATAGTACAGACATCCTGATTAAAAGGCAGAGATTGTCAGAGCATATAAAACAGCATGATCCAACTACATGATATTTTCAATAAACCCACTTTCTTTATAAAGGTATGCATAAATAAAAGTAAAAGGATGGAAAAGATATACCACAATGACACAAGTTGAGAGACAGCTGGAGGAGCTATTTTAATATCAGACAAATTATTTTTCAGAGTAAATAATATTATCAGGAATTAAGAAGTTAATGTCATAGTGATAGAAGACAGAAGTATATAATCATTAAGAAATCTTAGCCCTCCCAGACATTTATGCATATAACAGCTTCAAAACACATGAAACAATATTTGATAACACTGCAAAAGAAATGGGAAAATGTAAAGTTGTAGTCTCTCTCACCAATAGAACTATAGAGAAAATAATTAATAATATGAGACACAAATAACTTGACTTAAAACCACTTGACTTGGTGGTTTTTACAGAACACCCCATCCAACAAAACAGAATACATACTTTCTTCAAGTGCATAAATAATATTATGAAGATTATCATATTCAGGGTAAGAGACAGCTCAACTGATTTAGAAGATACAAATCATACCAAGTACTTCTCACTGCAGCCATGAAATTAAAAGACGCTTACTCCTTGGAAGAAAAGTTATGACCAACCTAGAAAACATATTGAAAAGCAGAGACATTACTTTGCCAACAAAGGTCCGTCTAGTCAAGGCTATGATTTCTCTAGTGGTCATGTACGGATGTGAGAGTTGGACTGAAGAAAGCTGAGTGCAGAAGAATTGATGCTTTTGAACTATGGTGTTGGAGAAGACTCTTGAGAGTCCCTTGGACTGCAAAGAGATCCAACCAGTCCATTCTGAAGGAGATCAGCCTGGGATTTCTTTGGAGGGAATGAGGCTGAAGCTGAAACTCCAGTACTTTGGCCACCTCACGCGAAGAGTTGACTCATTGGAAAAGATTCTGATACTGGGAAGGATTGGGGGCAGGAGGAGAAGGGGAAGACCAAGGATGAGATGGCTGGATGGCATCACTGACTCGATGGACTTGAGCCTGAGTGAACTCCGGGAGTTGGTGATGGACAGGGAGGCCTGGTGTGCTGCGATTCATGGGGTCACAAAGAGTTAGGCACAACTGAGTGACTGAACTGAACTGAACAATATTAACCTAGAAATCAACAATAAAAAAGATCTCTGGAAATTCCCAAATGTGTGGAAATTTGGTAATAACACATGTGTTGCTTCAAGATCTCTTCAGGAGCTATTGTGTGTAATCTGAAATTATCCCCTCTACTCAATTGGCAGGGAAAGACTGAAGAAAGAGGCATTCCACTCCAGAATATAGGAGGCAATTTTAGTAAGCAAAACAACTTAAAAGGCTTAATCTTATGTGGCTCAGTAGATCTCTGCACCCATCTTAGAGTTTATATACATTCCTGCTCTATGTTCAGTCATATGCACAGAAAAACTGAAGTAGGTTCAGTCATATAACTGTCCAGAAAGCCTCAACACCACATTTTTCTATTTCAAGACTGTATCCTTGGAGCAGCTTCAGGGAGCAGAGAAGGCAAGTGGACACACATTTCAAGAGGAGCTATGAGGAGCCTCTGATTGCCCAGGCTCAGCTTGAGGGTTAACTGGAAGTTATATCTTTTTGATGGTCTCCTCCAACACTGTATGGGCTTCCCTCATAGCTCAGTTGGTAAAGAATTCACCTGTAATGCAGGAGATTCTGGTTTGATTCCTGAGTCAAGAAGACCTGCTGGAGAAAGGATAGGCTAACCACTCCAGTATTCTTGGGCTTCCCTTGTGGCTCTGCTGGTAAAGAATCTGCCTGCAATGCAGGAGACCTGGGTTCAATCCCATGTTGGGAAGATTCCCTAGAGAAGGGAAAGGTTACCCACTCCAGTATTCTGGCCTGGAGANGGGAATGAGGCTGAAGCTGAAACTCCAGTACTTTGGCCACCTCACGCGAAGAGTTGACTCATTGGAAAAGATTCTGATACTGGGAAGGATTGGGGGCAGGAGGAGAAGGGGAAGACCAAGGATGAGATGGCTGGATGGCATCACTGACTCGATGGACTTGAGCCTGAGTGAACTCCGGGAGTTGGTGATGGACAGGGAGGCCTGGTGTGCTGCGATTCATGGGGTCACAAAGAGTTAGACACAACTGAGTGACTGAACTGAACTGAACAATATTAACCTAGAAATCAACAATAAAAAAGATCTCTGGAAATTCCCAAATGTGTGGAA
The DNA here is from genome assembly GCA_006410735.1 of Raphicerus campestris. NCBI lineage: Eukaryota > Metazoa > Chordata > Mammalia > Artiodactyla > Bovidae > Raphicerus > Raphicerus campestris. The sequence continues at coordinate 18,194 of SJYW01007662.1, forward strand.
ATTTGGTAATAACACATGTGTTGCTTCAAGATCTCTTCAGGAGCTATTGTGTGTAATCTGAAATTATCCCCTCTACTCAATTGGCAGGGAAAGACTGAAGAAAGAGGCATTCCACTCCAGAATATAGGAGGCAATTTTAGTAAGCAAAACAACTTAAAAGGCTTAATCTTATGTGGCTCAGTAGATCTCTGCACCCATCTTAGAGTTTATATACATTCCTGCTCTATGTTCAGTCATATGCACAGAAAAACTGAAGTAGGTTCAGTCATATAACTGTCCAGAAAGCCTCAACACCACATTTTTCTATTTCAAGACTGTATCCTTGGAGCAGCTTCAGGGAGCAGAGAAGGCAAGTGGACACACATTTCAAGAGGAGCTATGAGGAGCCTCTGATTGCCCAGGCTCAGCTTGAGGGTTAACTGGAAGTTATATCTTTTTGATGGTCTCCTCCAACACTGTATGGGCTTCCCTCATAGCTCAGTTGGTAAAGAATTCACCTGTAATGCAGGAGATTCTGGTTTGATTCCTGAGTCAAGAAGACCTGCTGGAGAAAGGATAGGCTAACCACTCCAGTATTCTTGGGCTTCCCTTGTGGCTCTGCTGGTAAAGAATCTGCCTGCAATGCAGGAGACCTGGGTTCAATCCCATGTTGGGAAGATTCCCTAGAGAAGGGAAAGGTTACCCACTCCAGTATTCTGGCCTGGAGAATACAGTCCATGGGGTCTCAAAGGGCCGGACATGACTGAGCAACTTTCACCTTCACTTTCCAACACTGTGGATCAATCAAGAAAACAAATGGGAAATCAGAAAGTTTATTTTACTTAGATGAAAATAAAAACATAATACATCACATTCTATGGAATGCCACTAAACCAGTGTTTAGAGAAAAATTTATGGTACTAAATCCCTATTTTAGAAAAGACCTTAAGTTGACTCTTAATTAGTGATCTTAGCTTCTATCTAATAAAAGTATCAAAAGAAAAGTAAACTAAACAAAAAATAAATGCTAAAGATCAGCACAGAAAACAATGAGACTGGGGCAACAAACAAACAAACAAACAAACAAACAAAAAACAGAAAGAAGTGGTTCTTTATGAAAATCAGCAAAGTTCAAAGTTTATGAAACTTTAGAGGACTGGAAGAAAATGGAGAAAACACAAATTAACCAGTATCAGGAATGAGATAGGTGAAATGATTACAGTTTATACATGGTGGCTCAAAGAGTAAAGAATCTGCCTGTAATGCAAGAGACCTTGGTTTGATCACTGGGTCAGGAAGATTCCCTGGTAAAGGGAATGGCAATGCACTCCAGTATTCTTGCCTGGAGAATTCCATGGACAGAGCAACTATGGACAGAGCAACCTGGTGGGCTACAGTTCATGGGGTAGCAAAGAGTTGGACATGATTAAATGACTAACACTTCCACACTTCCAAAAGAACAATAGGGAAATGGTCAACATTTTCTTTTGCCAATAAATAAGACAAATTAGATGAAATGGAAAAAATAAATCCCTGAAAGACACAAACTACCAAAGCTATTCAAGAAGTAGATGTGATGGCACTATATCTATGAAAGACACTGAATTTATAGGTCAAAATGAATGAAGAGAGATCATCAAAACCAAATATTGATAATTTCATTGGTGAATTCTGTCAAACACTTAAAGAAGACATACTACCAATTTGATGCAAACTCTTCAGAAAACTGAAGTAAATTGTAATTCCTAATTTATTCTGTGAAGCCAGTATCACCCTGATACCAATACTAAAGCTCTTGTAAGTAATTAAAACCTCACACCAATGAACATGTATGAGAGAATTTGGAACAGATTTTAGCAAATTGAATCAAAAATACTTAACAGAATAACGTATCATGAGCAAGTGGGCTTTACAAACAAGAATGGAAGGTTATTTAAACATTAAAAATCCATCAGTATAATTTATATATATATATATATGTCTATGATCACTCAAGAGAGAAGTTCAGTTAAGTCCAACTGAACTTCAGCCATGTCCAACTCTTCATGACCCCATGGACTCAGCATGCCAGGTTTCCCTGTCCATCACCAAATCCCAGAGCTTGGTCAAACTCATGTCCATTGAGTTGGTGATGCCATGCGACCATCTCATCCTTTGTCATCCCCTTCTCCTCCTGCTTTCAATCTTTCCCAGCATCAGGGTCTTTTCAAATGAGTCAGTTCTTCACATCAGGTGTCTAATGTATTGAAGCTTCAGCGTCAGTATCAGTCCTTTCAATTAATATCTATGGTTTGATTTCCTTTAGGATTGACTGGTTTGTTCTCCTTGAAGTCCTATGGACTCTCAAGAGTCTTCTCCAACACCACAGTTCAAAAGTATCAATTATTCAGCACTCAGTTTTCTTTATGGTCCAACTCTCATATCCATACATGACTACTGGAAAAACCATAGCTTTGATTAAATGGAATTTTGTCAGCAATGTATTGTGTCTGCTTTTTAATATGCTGTCTAGGTTTGTCATAGCTTTTTTTCCAAGGAGCAAGCGTCTTTTCATTTTATGGCTGCAGTCACCATCTGCAGTGATTTTGGAACCCAGTAAAATAAAGTCTGTCACTGTTTCCATTGTTTTCCCATCTATTTGCCATGAAGTAATGGAACCAGATACCATGATCTTCAAAAGAGATCTACATAGTAATTTTAATACGCCACAATAACAATTGGTCTAATGATAAACTGGCTGGTAAGAAGTAAACATAACTATAAAGAATTTTCTAACAAATATAGAAGCAGTCACTTTGCACAGAAACAGGGTAGGGAAGAGCCTCTGCCTACAGTTCAAAGACCCAGAATGTGATGGAGATGGCAAAACCATGAGTTACTGAAAGGCAGAGCAGTCACTGATAGACAGCGCTGCTAGAATTCCCTAAAAAACAATCCTCTGGAACTTGCCAGAAACATGTCCTGTAGGATAGTAGGGAAAGTGCTTCATGGGGAATTTTCTACTGGGACAGTTGGCTGCTATATATAAAATAAAAATAGGAAAAAGAGGAAATGCAATGGCTAATATATAAATATATATATATGTATATACATATATATATGAATTAGAAAATATATACAAAGCTGCTATAGTTCTCATTTCTGTAATTGTTCATGAGGTCTAAATATCTATGCCTTTCTTCTTCAACTACTCTTCCAGTATGCCCTTTGTCTTCAGAATACCTGCTAGTCAGGGTTCTTCATCTAATGTGGTAACCTAAACCTTCATTCTGCAAAGGTTTGAGTCCTTGTTGCAGTGACCTTTTTTATTGCTGTAGTTTTTTGTTAACATTTACTATTAGGCATGGATACATACTAGCAATTACCCCCAGAAAATCCCCTGAGATCCAAATATAGTTTACCTTGACTTAACTGTATAGACAACACATTTTCACTTAGCAGTCTAGGTTGATCACACTAGCAAGTATTTTAACCACCACCCCCCCGCCCCCGATTTTTCCTGTTTGTTTAGTTGCATAAGGAACCTCAAGAATCCAGGAGGGATTCTCATATTTCAACTTAGTGGCAACATTGTTGTGTGCCTTGGCAAGAATCATCCCAATTTAAGAATGAATATCTCCAAAGAAATAGAGCTCATAGTTATCAGATAAGAAATGAATATGCTCTAGATGGGTTGATTTTTAGGTATAGTATGACAGGAGATTCCATATATATGACACAGGGATCCCAACCTGGCACTCTGTGTGAACTACAGGGGATTGATGGGGGGAAGGGAGGAGGCTCAAGAGAGAAGGGATATATGTATAATTATAGCTGATTTCCTCCCTGGCATTTCAGTTGGTAAGTAATCTGCTTGCAGTGCAGGAGACCCAGGTCCAATCCCTGGGTCGGGAAGGTCCCCTGGAGAAGTAAATGGCAACCCATTCCAGTATTCTTGCCTGGAAAATCCCATGGACAGATGAGCCTGGTAGNCAACATTGTTGTGTGCCTTGGCAAGAATCATCCCAATTTAAGAATGAATATCTCCAAAGAAATAGAGCTCATAGTTATCAGATAAGAAATGAATATGCTCTAGATGGGTTGATTTTTAGGTATAGTATGACAGGAGATTCCATATATATGACACAGGGATCCCAACCTGGCACTCTGTGTGAACTACAGGGGATTGATGGGGGGAAGGGAGGAGGCTCAAGAGAGAAGGGATATATGTATAATTATAGCTGATTTCCTCCCTGGCATTTCAGTTGGTAAGTAATCTGCTTGCAGTGCAGGAGACCCAGGTTCAATCCCTGGGTCGGGAAGGTCCCCTGGAGAAGTAAATGGCAACCCATTCCAGTATTCTTGCCTGGAAAATCCCATGGACAGATGAGCCTGGTAGGCTACAGTCGTCCATAGAGTTGCAAGAGTCAGACACGACTTAGCAACTAAACCACAACATAGTTGATTCATATAGTTGTATGGCNTCATGTATGGATGTGAGAGTTGGACTGTGAAGAAAGCTGAGCACACAAGAATTGATGCTTTTGAAGTGTGGTGTTGAAGAAGACTCTTGAGAGTCCCTTGGACTACAAGGAAATCAAACCATTCCATCCTAAAGATCAGTCCTTGGTGTTCGTTGGAAGGACTGATGTTGAAGCTGAAACTCCAATATTTTGGCCACCTGATGCGAAGAGTTGACTCATATGAAAAAACCCTGATGCTGGGTAAGATTGAGGGCCAGAGAAGGGAATGATAGAGGCATCACTGGTCGGATGGCATCACTGATACAATGGACATGGGTTTGGGTGGACTCTGGGAGTTGGTGATGGATAGGAGGCCTGGTGTGCTGCAGTTCATGGGATCACAAAGAGTTGGACACGACTGAGTGACTGAACTGAACTGAACTATATTATATAACTAATAAATACTAAGTTTTCCTGATTGAAAAAAATGACAGGAGCCACTCTCATTTCTATATCTTATTTCTCAGTTCTAAGGACCCTGACTANGTCACAAAGAGTTGGACACGACTGAGTGACTGAACTGAACTGAACTATATTATATAACTAATAAATACTAAGTTTTCCTGATTGAAAAAAATGACAGGAGCCACTCTCATTTCTATATCTTATTTCTCAGTTCTAAGGACCCTGACTACAGAAGTGACAGCATTATATATATACTGTATCTTGTAAGCAGAATCTGATTCTTTAAGGTGGTTCTCTTCTAACTCTTACCAAAATGAGCCTTCCAATATGCCATTATACTTTTTAATTGGGCCTGTTTCTTCAGTTTATGGAGTATATGGTAAAATCAATTAATACATAGAATATGAGCCCACTTCTGCATTTCTACTCTGAAATGAATTCCTTAATCATACTCAGTGCTGTGTGAAAGGACATGAAGCACACGTGTCTTGGTCACCTGAGTTCAGTGAATAGGCTGTTAGTCTCTACCAACATCTATTGTTGGTAAGTAGCAAGAATGAANTCTGCATTTCTACTCTGAAATGAATTCCTTAATCATACTCAGTGCTGTGTGAAAGGACATGAAGCACACGTGTCTTGGTCACCTGAGTTCAGTGAATAGGCTGTTAGTCTCTACCAACATCTATTGTTGGTAAGTAGCAAGTCTGAATCTGATTTGCAGAAAAGAGACTAGTTATTTTCTGAAGATGACACAGATTTTGTTCAAAAACCTAGAGGTCTTCTCTGGGATTTTTCTATTTTTGCTTGTCAGAGGCCTGTATAGAATGCCTATATCCCATGTATATTACAAACATTATTAGATCTGTTAAATAATAAGGCCCAAGAATGGATTATGCTGCTGCTGCTGCTAAGTTGCTTCAGCCGTGTCCAACTCTGTGTGACCCCGTAGACGGCAGCCCACCAGGCTCTCCCATTCCTGGGATTCTCCAGGCAAGAACACTGGAGTGGGCTGCCATTTCCTTCTTTAATGCATGAAAGTGAAAAGTGAAAAGTGAAAGTAAAGTCGCTCAGTCGTGTCCCACTCTTCGTGACCCCATGGACTGCAGCCTACCAGGCTCCTCCACCCATGAGATTTTCCAGGCGAGAGTACTGGTGTGGGTTGCCATTGCCTTCTCCAAAAAATGGCTTATACTAAAGCCTAAATATGCTATGGTGTCTTCTCTTTTTCTGGTACCCATTCATAAATGGAAGTCTTATGAGTAACTCTGCAGATAAGTCAATGTAACACACTGAAATAGAGTATATATATTACCTAAAAAATCCAAAATGGCCTATCAAGTATTGTACCTCTTTTCTCATATTAGATGGTGAAACGTGCAGCAACTGGTTGTTATCTTTAAAGGGGGTATCTTGACATGTTCCAGACCACTGAAGTATCAGAAAGTACACTGAGGAGGCAGGCTCATGAAATTTGGAGTATACATCACTTCTATCCTCTCCTAGGCAAACTCTATATGCTACTCCTGCTCATCAGATCCAATCAGTACAATGCCACTAGGGTAGTGAATCACCTAGATGTTTTGTGAAGATGATCAAGATCTATAGGCTATATTATACAGAGTGAGGTAAGTCAGAAAGAGAAAGAGAAATGTTATATACTAATGTATATATATATACATATATATGGAATCTATAAAGATGGAATGGATGAATTTATTTGCAGGTCAGCAGTGGAGAAATAGACATAGAGAACAGACTTATGGAGATGAGGCAGGGGAGGAGGGGAGGAGGAGAGGGTGAGATGTATGGAGAGAGTAACATGGAAACTTACATTACTATATGTAAAACAAATGGCCAAGGGGGATTGCTGTATAACTCAGGGAACTTAAACAGGGCCTCAGTACCAACGTAGAAAGGGATGGGGAGGGAGATGAGAGGGAAATTCATGAGGGAGGGGACAGATGTATATCAATGGCTGATTCATGTTGATGTTTGACAGAAAACAATAAAATTCCATAAATCAATTATCTTTTGATTAAAAATAAATAAAATTTAAAAAAAGAACTATAGGCTCTATTATCTCAAGGAGAAGAAAAATTAGCTTAGCTCTGAAACTACATTCTGGCACAGCACTGATGACCCTTCCAAGTAAAAGCAAACTTCTCTGATAATCCCTACAAATTAATACAGAGAAAAAAGGAATAGTCAGGTCAGTAGATGCATGCCAAATGTCAGATGTTTTGGTAAGCTGAATAATGGTCCCTAAAAGATGTCCAAGTCTCCACCCTGGAACCTACAAATTGCTTACTTTATATGGCAAAAGGAATGCTGTAGGTGTCTAAGAACCTTGAGATGGGAAAATTATCTTGGATTATTCATATGGGTCCAATGAATGTAATCACAAGCATACTTATAAGAGGGTGAAAGAGGGATAAGAAGCAGAGAAGATATTTGATGACAGAAGCAGAAGCTCAACTGGCAAAAAGATGTAATACAGTAGCTTTAAAGATGGAGAAAAGGGCTATATACCAAAAAAATACAGATGACTGCTGCTGCTGTTGCTGCTGCTGCTAAGTCGCTTCAGTTGTGTCCGACTCTGTGTGACCCCATAGACGGCAGCCCACCAGGCTCCCCTGTCCCTGAGATTCTCCAGGCAAGAACACTGGAGTGGGTTGCCATTTCCTTCTCCAATGCACAAAAGTGAAAAGTGAAAGTGAAGCTGCTCAGTTGTGTCCAACTCTTAGCGACCCCATGGACTGCAGCCTACCAGGTTCCTCCGTCCATGGGATTTTCCAGGTAAGAGAAAGGGGGTGGGGTGCTACTGCCTTCTCTGAGGAGACTGACAGAAGACGTAAAAGAAAAGGAAGAGATTCTCCCCTAAAGCTTTCAGAGAGAATATAGCCTGCAGATACCATGATTTTAGCCTACTGAGACTGATTCTCAACTTCTGATCCTAATTATAAGAAGGTACATTCATGTTGTTTTCAGTTGCTGAGTTTCTGGTTGTTTGCTAGAGCAGACCAAGGAAACGAAAATAATAGCTATGGTGATTGTTTCTGTGAAGATGTCACATTTACAATTGAGTATAATTTGGTGATAAATCCCCTCCAACTATCCTACCTACCCCCACCCACCCCGCTAGCTTCTCCATTTCCTTCTCCAAATTATGCTCTGGTAATTGAGTCTCATCAACTGTAATCTACTTCTGAGTCCAAGTTTCAGTACACCAACCAAGTTAACTGATACAGTCACATCAAGCTGCACAAAGTAACATTCACTCCAGACTCTTCCCTGGTGGTACAGAGGGTAAAGCATGTGACTGTAATGCAGGGGACCAGGGTTCAATCCCTGGGTCATGAAGATCCCCTGGAAAAGGAACTGGTGACCCACTCCAGTACTCTTGCCTGGAAAATCTCATAGAGGAGAAACCTGGTAGGCTACAGTCCATGGGGTTGCAAAGAGTTGGACACAGCAGTGACTTCACTTTCACTTTAGTAAATAAACTGACTACAGGCATAACAGATAAAAGAAAAGGTATTACTTCTAGGGCTGAGATAGAGCACCTAAGAAATAGCACCCCCTCATAAAAGACACATATGGGCCTTGGGTTTTGGAGAAGGCAAAGATGTGGCTCACTGAAAGCAGAGAAATTGCTATGGTGATGATTCTGCCAGAAATCTGCTCCTCAGGGTGGTAGTGAAAGCTATTTACTGGGAAGTAACTCACCAGGGTATCAGAGGAAAGCAGTTGGTTACTAGATGCTGCTGGCTTCCATGCAAAGCAGGAACCAGGTTGTGGAGAAAACCGTAAGCACTGTAGGAGCCTGGTGTTAAAGCAAGACTAGCACAACTGAAGTGACTTGGCAGCAGCACACTTGGAGGAGCGCGCCAAACGAGCATAACAGGGAGAGGAAATCAGACCTCTATTCTCCAATGTCTTTTTCCCTCTACTGATAGATCTTGTGTCAGGTGTTAACACGAAAATATTTAGAAGTGTCAGATTCATTTTCACAGAGCAGGCAAAAAGGGTGAGTTTACAGCTGAGAGACAATAAATCAATAATTGGCATATCATATTGAAAAACTAAAAATAAAAAATGATGGGATCATGTTAATATATGCAGTTTATGCAACCTCAGTTTCCAATGTTTTATAATATTAACACTTGTATGTCTAGAGAAAAAGTTAAAATTATATATTCCATATATATATATGCTTTATTTCATGAACATTTTCTGTCTACTCTTAGTATGGTATTCAAACAAAATATTGCCAAAGTATTGTCATTCATTTTCTTAGCCACATTATTGAATTCACAGCATTTACAAATTCATAATGCTATTTTTTCCATTTGTTCTGCTATTTCTAGCTGTAAGCTCAATTTTAAGTTAGAAAAAAATATGCTTATATAAGTGTTGCAAAATTGCACTTGCAGATCTTCAGGCACATTTTTCATAAATAAAAATAAGCATATTTCAGGCAGAATCCCAAAACAGAAAAATGATGGAATTTGATCATTGGGGAAATCTCCTTTGGCTAGAAAGAAACTAATCACACATTCATAAAAGAAACTGATATTTTAGATGCTTATTTATAAGAAAATGCATGGTACATCTAAAATAATACAGAAGACAAAAGCTATAGTATATATGATTACACAGCATATACACTGGCCCACATTATGTACATAATTTCTGGTAATAATTTTTTTTGAAACCATTAAAGGTTGATACTGAGAGAAATGTTTCCTAGTGATAGAAGATAATTATTTTTTGCAATAAATAATATAATCAATGTAGTTTGATTACTTTTAATTCAAACCAAAAATATTGCTAGGATATATATTTATGCCCCAGAGTATCATTTAAAAATTATTCTATTAATATACAATTATTAGATGAGTAACTAATGAACTGGTTAAAATATATGACTTTAACAAGATTAGGTGGGAGGACGGTTTGCTTTTTAAACAGATACTATTTTATTATATTGTAATGTAAAAAGACTGGATTAATATATCAGAAAACTTTGTTTCCTTTAAACCAGTAAATAAATGTGTCACTCAGATTATTAACATTATTGACTCCAAATTGTTATTTGTTAACAATTTGGAAAAAGCTTTTTTTTTTCCTGGCAGATGCAATGAATTTAAATAAAAGACTAACCTGTAGAATATTTCTGTCATTAGACTAGATTTATTATATATATGTTATAATTTCCTAATCACCAGAAATTATAGTTTGCAAATTGTCTCTGAAAAGTCTTTCAGATTTGAAAAGAAAAAATACTGTATATATATTATATACATAGTACATTTTATGAAAACCTTATATATTATTCTGAGAAAGTNATATATGTTATAATTTCCTAATCACCAGAAATTATAGTTTGCAAATTGTCTCTGAAAAGTCTTTCAGATTTGAAAAGAAAAAATACTGTATATATATTATATACATAGTACATTTTATGAAAACCTTATATATTATTCTGAGAAAGTTGTGTTTCATCTGCACAATAAAATAATAAGAAGAAAGGTAATAAATGAATAAAATGTTTATACAAAAAGTTGTTTACATAGGTAATAGATCTTTTGATGCTACAATCTTGTTTGTAAATTATGAAAAGAACATGGATAATAACATTCTTTTCTATTTTAATTAGCTGTCATTAAATCTTTTCCATAAATCAGCTTTCTTATGAATACATCTGTGTACATTTTATTATTTTCTTTGTAGACAGTATAGAGGCCAGTGATTTCATACTAATAAGGAACCAAGCAAATGCTATGAATGTTGATGGAATTAGAAATGATGGGAATTATGAGTATAATCACCTTCATTTTACCCTTACAGAAATAAATTGTGTCAGAGTACTGCATAGCCCACAATGTAATGAAAAAAAGCATCTGAGCTGAATGCCTGCCTACTTCACATTAACTAGTCAAGGCTGAGTCACTATCACCACCCAGGTAAAAATTCAGTTCTACTTGATACTTGCTGTTACAAAATTAGAACAATAGAAAGAAGACATAGGCATCTCTGAAACCACAGAGCTTCCAGTTAACTTTTTATTTTAATAGGTTAGTTTCCAATTGCTGCCTTAAAGGGAACTGTAATTCAACATCTATACCACTGCCATTTAAATGGCAGGAGTATTATTATCATTCCACTTATTTCTAAATTTGGAAATAAATATAACCCTATGAGAAACAAATGCCATTATCTTCCCCAGTAGTCACTTCATAAGAGAGATATCTCCAACTATGATGAAACCAATTTAAGTTTATGCTAAAAAAAAAAATCTTGATTAAATGAGTTTATATTCCCTTCGTACTTTTTTTAAGGGACCATAAGTCTTTTAGAGAAGAGTTTCTATGAAATAGTTTTGAAATAATACACTCCTAAGTTTCAGACAAAACTTAATTCTAAGACAAGATACTCTTGTCTAACAGTGATAGAATTTTGTGATAGAATTTATAGATGTAATTAAAGTTCACAGTAATTGAGAGTACAAAAGTTTAAGTAAAGTCTAGACAGTTAGGCCAATATATGTACTTCTTTAAATAAAGTTTGCATAATTATTGTTATATTTTGCCTTGTATATTTTCTCTTGTTTATTTTCTTTTACCNTGTGATAGAATTTATAGATGTAATTAAAGTTCACAGTAATTGAGAGTACAAAAGTTTAAGTAAAGTCTAGACAGTTAGGCCAATATATGTACTTCTTTAAATAAAGTTTGCATAATTATTGCTATATTTTGCCTTGGTATATTTTCTCTTGTTTATTTTCTTTTACCTAAAGTCAAAACAAATAAATAAATTATAAACTCTGGAACAGGAAATTTAAATGAATAAAGCAAATTTGTCTTTGCAATTGCCTCACACCACTTTAAGAAGTTATATGAAACATTTGGCTAAAGTAAAAGAATGGACCTAATTCAGTGCCAACAAGACTCTACCCCACCTAAGTTTCAATGCAAATTTTACCTACTGAAAAACTATCTAGTGTTTTGAAGAACCCAAAGTATCTGCTGCTCCTGCTGAAGCTGCTGCTGCTGCTGCTAAGTCACTTCAGTCGTGTCCGACTCTGTGCGACCCCATAGACGGGCAGCCCACCAGGCTCCCCCGTCCCTGGGGTTCTCCAGGCAAGAACACTGGAGTGGGTCGCCATTTCCTTCTCCAATGTATGAAGGTAAAAAGTGAAAGTGAAGTCACTCAGTCGTGTCCAACTCTTCGCGACCCCATGGACTGCAGCCCTCCAGCCTCTTCCGTCCATGGGATTTTCCAGGCAAGAGTACTGGAGTGGGATGCCATAAAGTATCTGAGCTTTCAATTAAAAACTAGGAATGAATTATTAGAGGAAAATAATTAGAATATAATTAAGATATATTTATCAAATTGTTTCAAAGGTATAAAATTCTAGTCTACATACTCTTTCACTTATATCAAGTATTTTAAAAATTTCTGTAAGGAAAAATGTGATTTATATCTATCTGTTTAATGAGAATATTTTTATAAAATTATCTTTTATAACAATGAAATCCTAATAAAAATTAAGAGTTACTATTTAGATCACTTGGTCATATCATACTATCTTAATAATTATTATTATAATAACTATCATTATACATACATCCTCCTATACCCTTTAGTAGTGGTTTAGTAGCTAAGTTGTGTCTGACTCTTTGGAACACCATCGACTAGCCTGTCGGGCTCCTCTGTCCATGGGATTCTCCAGGCAAGAATACTGGCAGGGTTGCCATTTCCTTCTCCTGGGGATCTTCCCGACAGGGATCAGACCCAATCTCTTGCATTGTGGGCAGATTCTTTACCAACTGAGCTATAAGGAAAGCCCTCAAATATATAAATTATATACGTATAAAGTTATATAATATATGCTATATGTATAAATAATCTATACATTTTGATATATGTGTATTAGCTAAATAAATTATTTAATATAATATAATCATATAGAGTGAATAAATTAAATTATTTTTATATGCATAATTTGTTCCTTANATTGTGGGCAGATTCTTTACCAACTGAGCTATAAGGAAAGCCCTCAAATATATAAATTATATACGTATAAAGTTATATAATATATGCTATATGTATAAATAATCTATACATTTTGATATATGTGTATTAGCTAAATAAATTATTTAATATAATATAATCATATAGAGTGAATAAATTAAATTATTTTTATATGCATAATGTGTTCCTTATAATTACTAAACATATATATTATGTATAACTACTGATTACATGGGACTTCTCAGGTAGCACTCGTGATAAAGAACCTGCATGGCAATGCAGGAGATGTAAGAGACTTGGGTCTGAGCCCTGAGTCAGGAAGATCCCCTGGAGGAGGAAATGTCAACCCACTCCAGTACTCTTTCCTGGAGAATCCCATGGACAGAGGAGCCTGGTTATAGCCCATAGGGTCACAAAGAACTGGACATGACTGAAGTGACATAGCATGCAGGCACTGATTACATATTCTCCTATATTCTTTATGTATGTAAAATTATATATTGATCAATAATAGGTTATCTGAGAAGGTAAAATTTCAGCAGAGACTTGAATGNCAAAGAACTGGACGTGACTGAAGTGACATAGCATGCAGGCACTGATTACATATTCTCCTATATTCTTTATGTATGTAAAATTATATATTGATTAATAATAGGTTATCTGAGAAGGTAAAATTTCAGCAGAGACTTGAATGAATTTTGTGAGCCTTTGAAAAACTGGGGAACAAGAATTCAGGTAAAGCAAGGGTCAGGGTTCCAGAGGCAGGAGTCAGCTCAGTAGTGGTCAAGGAAAAAGAAGTCCAGTGTGACAAAAGCATAACTTGCGAAATAAAAGAAGTAGAAAATCAGGATATAAATAAAACCAGATTTTAGATTTTTAGGGCCTTATATGCCATAGTAAGGATGTGTATTTTACTTTACATGTGATGGAAGTCTTTGTAGAATTTTAAGAACGGAAATCATGGAATGACTTATATCTTTATAGGATCACATTGACTCTAAAATATTCCATAAGCATCTAAGATTGACAGCAGTGAAAACAGTGAGAAAGTTATTTCCATGGTGATTTTCAGCATACTGAAGTAGTGGAGAAACCAGTAAATGGTTAGAGTCAGCTTCTTTTCATTCAAATATTTGCAGATAATGTAATCAATATATTTTGCTGAAATGATATATGATATAGGTTTAAGAGTCAAAGTTAACACCAAATGCATTTTAGCAAATGTTTCAGTGATATTTTAAAACTGATTTGGGGATAACTCAAGGAAGAACTTAGTTTTTGGTCTAGTAAGCTTAGAAAAACAGACTTCTAATCGGATATTAAGAAAAGAGAAACCATGAAAAATTTAAAAAATCCATGGAAATTTGAAAGTTCTTCATCTCCTATAATAGCCAGGAAAGAAATGTCAGGCTGAATCTGAGAGTAAGAGAGAGTGAGTTAGATTGCCAGTTAATGCCCCTCACCCCTGCCTCACTCCACATTCTAAATCTCCTTTGCTAAAATAAGGATGCGGGTAGGGAAGAAATTGGATCCTAAAACCTAGGGTGAGGAAATTTAGGCAGACATAGATAAGGCCAAGAGTATCAAACTCACAAATTTCGCCAAGCCTCCTTTGCCACTAGAGGTGGGCATCCCTCCTCTTTTTGAAGGGACCAGTCCTCTTCTATGTGAAAGACTTCCCATAACTTCATCTAGAGAAGTTGCTCCAAAAGTTGAAGATTGTTTTCATCAGAATCTACCATTACCATTCTTGTTGCCCCCAAGCCTTCAGTGATAGTCTTCCCAGAATACCCTAGCATGACAGATAATGGCCTATGTGTGGAAATAGGCCTATATAGGAAAGAAAGGATTTCACAAATCTATTCTGTAAGGAGTATGAAGTACATAGTGAAGATATTATAAGGGTGAGAGAGCAAGTTGGACAAAATAGAAGGCTCAATTGNAACAGTGAGAAAGTTATTTCCATGGTGATTTTCAGCATACTGAAGTAGTGGAGAAACCAGTAAATGGTTAGAGTCAGCTTCTTTTCATTCAAATATTTGCAGATAATGTAATCAATATATTTTGCTGAAATGATATATGATATAGGTTTAAGAGTCAAAGTTAACACCAAATGCATTTTAGCAAATGTTTCAGTGATATTTTAAAACTGATTTGGGGATAACTCAAGGAAGAACTTAGTTTTTGGTCTAGTAAGCTTAGAAAAACAGACTTTTAATCGGATATTAAGAAAAGAGAAACCATGAAAAATTTAAAAAATCCATGGAAATTTGAAAGTTCTTCATCTCCTATAATAGCCAGGAAAGAAATGTCAGGCTGAATCTGAGAGTAAGAGAGAGTGAGTTAGATTGCCAGTTAATGCCCCTCACCCCTGCCTCACTCCACATTCTAAATCTCCTTTGCTAAAATAAGGATGCGGGTAGGGAAGAAATTGGATCCTAAAACCTAGGGTGAGGAAATTTAGGCAGACATAGATAAGGCCAAGAGTATCAAACTCACAAATTTCGCCAAGCCTCCTTTGCCACTAGAGGTGGGCATCCCTCCTCTTTTTGAAGGGACCAGTCCTCTTCTATGTGAAAGACTTCCCATAACTTCATCTAGAGAAGTTGCTCCAAAAGTTGAAGATTGTTTTCATCAGAATCTACCATTACCATTCTCGTTGCCCCCAAGCCTTCAGTGATAGTCTTCCCAGAATACCCTAGCATGACAGATAATGGCCTATGTGTGGAAATAGGCCTATATAGGAAAGAAAGGATTTCACAAATCTATTCTGTAAGGAGTATGAAGTACATAGTGAAGATATTATAAGGGTGAGAGAGCAAGTTGGACAAAATAGAAGGCTCAATTGGCTGCATTCCTCGTCATTAGTGTACCTCAGGGAGAAGGCAATGGCAACCCACTCCAGTGTTCTTGCCTAGAGAATCCCTGGGACGGGGGAGCCTGGTGAGCTGCCATCTATGGAGTTGCACAGAGTCGGACACGACAGAAGTGAACTAGCACCAGCAGCAGTGTACCTTATCCAAAATTTTGAATTTAATGGATTGGACTGAACATCTGAGAGAGATGTAATTATATGAGATGTACCTATGTTAGTCAGTTAAGGCCTGGACTCAATATGACCTATAGTTAATGAGGTAAAAACTTGGGAACTTTCCTGGCACACTATAAAACAGTTCTAAGGCTCAGGAAATGGGCTCTACCACAGCCTAGTCATTATCCTGCCCCTGTCCCATGTTGTGGAGGAAATATTTACAAAATTATTTTTAGGATGGATAAAACTACAGGGAATATTGCAATATCCTACTGGTCCTGGCAGGAGCTGTTAACACCTCCAGGGCCACAGGGAAATGTGTTTATATGAAACAAGAATTAATGAGATGAAAAACACCTAATGAAGACTTGTTTTCTTAAGTGAGTTGGCTTACAACAAGCTAGACAAACTCATAATGAGATATTTTGAAATGAATTATTTGATTGTGAAAATTACAGTTGCATTAGAATGTGTCACTTCTGCACATAGCACGTGCCTTCTAAAACCATGGTTTCTCTCTCATTCCAGACCTCTCTCCAACCCTGACATACACAAGGTACTCGGTTTATGAACTTTAATATTTTATTTTCCATTTTGAGTTTTATTTTAAAATCTATATCTAGAATCATATCAAAATGAGGCTAATAGTCCCTCCTGAATAAGGTGCTTGTAAGGATTAAAAGACATAATACTTGCAAAGTACTTAGAATGGTTTACTCAATAAATCTCAACTCTTATTAGCACTAATAGGATTATGTCCATTACAAAAGCTGCAGTATCAGCTAGGTTAGTCTTTTAAGTTTCACCTGACTGTATCATTTCACTTTTATCTCCACATTTATATTACAATCTGTCTTAAATAAATAAATAAATAAAATCATATTTAGCTTTCTATATCTAAATAAATTAGCTCAAATTCAATTAATTATTACTTCTTTTTATATTATTCACTTGGCATCTTAATTATTTTTATTGCTAAAATGATTTTTGTATATATGGCTAATAATTGTTAAGGAAAACTGGAACTCAACAGCAGATACAGTGATTTAAAAATTTGTTTTATTCAGGAAGTATCACAGCAAGCGAAAGAGACCTCAGGATAGAATTCAATTCCATATATGATATGGACAGAAGGAAATGTAACCAAGCAGGGTGGTGATCACTGGATGAAAAAATCAAGAGAAAATATCAAGATTAGGGGAGATTTCAGTTAAATAGATTAGCAGGATTCTTGTTAAAGATAGGCAAGGGTGATCAGATATCACTTGGAAGATGGTGGGAGATGTGGAATTTGATCAGACATCAAGGGTGGGGACTTCTGGCTGGACTGAAATCAGCTAAATTTGAGCCATGTATGCCCCACAGGACAGATGCCAAAGTCAAGACTTAGAGGAGTTGGAGGAGCCCGCCTGAAGTTAAGTCAGATATTAATAGGTGGACACCTAGCTTCTGAGTCCTGAGGGCAGTCAATCGGGAAAATGCTAGATGCTGGGTTGGAAGCAGCTTTGGTGGAGTTAGTGAGGATGGCAGTGGCAGTTCAGTGGATATCCTTGGTATGCAGTTGAATGTGTTTGATGATGGCACTGGGTATTCCAGCAAACTTTCTGAGTGTTCCACAGCAAGAGGACTGAGGTTGCTGATAAAGGATCAGTTTTTGTGATTTTTTTTTTAAATTCATCAATTCAGCTTCAGTTTACAGGGTTTCAGGAAAAAAAGTAGCTTTAATTCTCAGCAATGCCGTATCATGGGAATGAGAGGAAAAATTGGAAATGCTATTAATAATTACTAACAGAATTAGTAATTGTGTATTTAGAAAAAGCAGAGGAACCAGAAATCAAATTGCCAACATTCAATAGATCATTGAAAAAGTAAGAGAGTTCCAGAAAAACATCTACATCTGCTTTATTGACTATGCCAAAGGTTCTGACTGTGTGGATCACAACGAACTGTGAAAAATTCTTAAAGAGATGGAACTACCAGACCACCTTGCCTGCCTCCTGAGTAATCTGTATGCAGGTCAAGAGGCAACAGTTAGAACCAGCCATGAAACAACCAATCGGTGCCAAATTGGGAAAGGAGTATGTCAAGGCTGAAATTGTCACCCTGCTGACTTAACTTATATGCAGAGTCCATCATGAGAAATGCTGGCTGGATGAAGCACAAGCTGGAATCAAGATAGCTGGGAGAAATATCAATAACCTCAGATATGCAGATAACACCACCCTTATGGGAGAGAATGAAGAGGAACTAAAGAGCCTCTTGATGAAAGTGAAAGAGGAGAGTGAAAAAATTGGCTTAAAACTCAGTATTCAAAAAGCTGAGATCAATGGACATGAGTCTGAACAAGTTCTGAGAGTTGGTGTTGGACAGGGAAGCCTGGTGTGCTGCAGTCCATGGGGTCACAGAGTTGGACATAATTGAGCGACTAAACTGAACTGAACAGAATTAGTACCAGATCAAGTTACAGGTAAATAAAGAAGTAGAAAGTAATATAGTTTATGAAGTGGAAAAAAAAAAGTATCTTAGAGAAAAGGAACAGAATTATAGCCTAATAATCTACATAAGTGTCTTATAGCTTCCCTCTGAATCATAAAAAAAATAATAATTGTCTCCATAGTCACCCCTCTTTTGATTCGTGTTTACCAAGTAAGTGTGCTCTCATCAGATTTGGCCTGATTTTTTAGAAAAGGGAAACAAGAATGGTAACTGACCAGATAAGCCTTTTTAAGTTTGCTTTGCTGAAACTTTTCATAAAGAATCTCACATTAGACTTTTAAAATCCTTTTGAGCCTAGATCACCACATCAAGAACTCACGACCAGACTTTGCATTACCTACAGATTTGGGTATATTTGTTTTTTCTTGATGTTCCCAAATAGCCTAGCCTTCCCGGGCCTGTGAGGAGGTAACCTTCAGTATTCATCTCTATGGCTAGGAATCCTATAAGCCAGGTACCAGGCCAGTTTTTCCAAAGAGGACTTATAAGCATTGGTTCCATATGGCAAAACCAATACAATATTGTGAAGTAATTAGCTTCCAATTAAAATAAATAAATTTAAATTAAAAAAATCAACCAGTGATATTTAAAGCTATTTGGTCAGATCAGGATCTTTGCATTATTTCCAAATATGGTATTTCAGGAAAACTTTGGCAATATAATTGATATTTCTAATTATATCTTGTTACAAGGAAGAGAGAGTCTCATTGAACTTCCACAAATAATTATATTTTTAATAAAAGTAAGAATATGTCATTCTAGCTTTTAAATTCTGGAGGAGCAGAGTGAAAGATAAATGTTCCATTTTTGTTTCTAAAAGTATAATCTACTGATTTTATAGATCTTAAGAGAAATGTGAAAGTGAATGTTGCACAGTCATGTGCAGTTGTATCTGACACTTGCAACCCCATGGACTATACAGTCCATGGAATTCTCCAGGCCAGAATACTGCAATGGGTAGACTTTCCCTTCTCCAGGGGGATCTTTCCAACCCAGGAATCAAACCCAGGTCTCCTGTGCTGCAGGAAGATTCTTTACCAGCTGAGACACAAGGGAAGACCAAGAATACTGGAGTGGGTAGCCTATCCTTTCTCCAGTGGATCTTCCTGACTCAGGAATTGAACTGGGGTCTCCTGCAGAAAAGGGTGCCTTATATACAGAAAGTAGAGCATTAAAGACCTAGCAACATCGCAAAGAAAAACTATAATCATCTGTTATTAGTCCATTCAGTAGCATGTAATTTATTCTTACTCTTGCCTGATCTTAGGTTAACAGTTTTATGACTCCATTAATTCTTCACAGAGTTCTGGAAATCTGTACTCAGTCCAGTGGTATGCTTTTAAGATTAAACAATGCTGTCAGAAGGCTATGCATCAGATATCTGTCATAGTCCTTTCAATGGTCCCTGAGACAGTCACTTGCTGTTGAAGAGGAAGAATTCTGGCCATAACTGATTGCAAATTCATTCAAAGAGAATCAGAGCAGGACAGAGAATATTTGTGGGTGACAAATAAAAATGGCCATGGCCATGTCAAAAGGTATGAGTGTTCACAGGACAAAAAATATCTGGCTATTCCCATGACATAAAACATTTTAAAATAGTAATTGGAATTATGACTGATAATATCCTACCAAAACTATCATGGGTAGTGACAAAAGATTCCTATAATTTTTAAAATACTTATATTAATAATGTTTACTCATGTCAGTATAACCTGGGGTAAGTTAAGGCACCCCTTCGTATGTGATAATGCCTTTTTATGTAACTTGGCATATCAAATAAACCAAATAAGCTTAGAATCTCTCTCTTTTTTTTTAATGTAAGGGAAAAAATCATTTAGAATTTTCCAAGAGCTCTCTGGGAGATTTGAAAGTTTGAGAACAAAAAGGGTTAATTTAGAAACTGATTTTAGAAAGTTGTCAAAACGTCACATTAAAAACTATGTAGTATCTTAAATAATTGAGAACATGATAAATTTAACATCAGTCAGTTCAGTTCAGTCACTCAGTCGTGTCCGACTCTTTGCGACCCCATGAATCGCAGCACACCAGGCCTCCCTGTCCATCACCATTTCCCAGAATTCACTCAGACTCATGTTCATCGACTCAGTAATGCCATCCAGCCATCTCATCCTCGGTCATCCCCTTCTCCTTCTGCCCCCAATCCTTCCCAGCATCAGAGCCTTTTCCAATGAGTAAACTCTTCACACGAGGTGGCCAAAGTACTGGAGTTTCAGCTTTAGCATCACTCCTTCCAAAGAACACGCAGGACTGATCTCCTTCAGAATGGACTGGCTGGATCTCCTTGCAGTCCAAGGGACTCTCAAGAGTCTTCTCTAACACCACAGTTCAAAAGCATCAATTCTTTGATACTCAGCCTTCTTCACAGTCCAACTCTCACATCCATACATGACCAGAGGAAAAACCATAGCCTTGACTAGACGGACCTTAGTCAGCAAAGTAATGTCTCTACTTTTGAATATACTATCTAGGTTGGTCATAACTTTTCTTCCAAGGAGTAAGCATCTTTTAATTTCATGTATAAAATCTTAGATTTCTAGACAGATTACTTAAAAAGCTATACAAAAATATTTCATCATCTTTTATTAATAGTAGGCAAACAATCCGAGAAAACTTTGCTGTTTTAACATTGAGAAAACCAAACTCTAGTTTTGTATCAGCCCACTATTGAACTCACTTAAAACAAAATAAAACAGGACTTCCCTGGTAGCCCAGTGGATAAGAGTACACTTGCTGATGCAGAGGACACAGGTTTGATCTCTGGTCCAGGAAGATTCCACATGCTGGCAGACAACTGAGCCANATGAGAAACGCTGCGCTGGTGGAAGCAGAAGTTGGAATCAGGATTGCCGGGAGAAATATTAATAACCTCAGATATGTAGATGACACCACCCTTATGGCAGAAAGTGAAGAAGAACTAAACAGCCTCTTGATGAAAGTAAAGAAGAGAGTGAAAAAGTCGGCTTAAAGCTCAACATTCAGAAAATGAAGATCATGGAATCTGGTCCATCACTTTATGGCAAATAGATGGGGAAACAGTGGAAACAGTGGCTGACTTTATTTTTCTGGGCTCCAAAATCACTGCAGGTGGTAATTGCAGCCACAAAATTAAAAGGCGCTTACTCCTTAGAAAGAAAGTTACGACCAACCTATATAACATATTCAAAAGCAGAGACATTACTTTGACAACAAAGGTCCGTATGGTCAAGGCTATGGTTTTTCCAGTGGTCATGTATGGATGTGAGAGTTGGACTGTGAAAAAAGCTGAGCCCCAAAGAACTGATGTTTTTGAACTATGGTGTTGGAGAGGACTCTTGAGAGTCCCTTGGATTGCAAGGAGATCCAACCAGTCCATTCTAAAGGAGATTAGTCCTGGATGATTTTTGGAAGGAATGATGCTAAAGCTAAAATTCTAGTACTTTGGCCACCTCATGCGAAGAGTTGACTCTTTGGAAAGGACTCAGATGCTAAGAAGAATTAGGGGCAGGAGGAGAAGGGGACGAAAGAGGATGAGATGGTTGGATGGCATCACCGACTCATTGGACATGGGTTTGGGTAGACTCTCGAAGTTGGTGATGGACAGGGGGAGCCTGGTGTGCTCCAATTCACAGGAGCACAAAGAGTAGGACATGACTGAGCAACTGAACTGACCTGAACTGGTGGTGAAAGTAAAGTCCAATGCTGTAAATAGCAATATTGCATAGGAACCAGGAATGTTAGGCCTACGAATCAAGGTAAATTGGAAGAGATCAAACAAGAGATGGCAAGCGTGAACACTGACATTTTAGGAATCAGTGGACTAAAATGGACTGCAATAGGTGAATTTAATTTAGCTGACCATTATATCTACTACTGTGGGAAAGAATCACTTTGAGAAATACAGTAGCCCTCATAGTCATCGAAAGAGCTCAAAATGCAAAACTTGGATGCAATCTCAAAAATGACAGAAACATCTCTGTGGGTTTCCAAGGCAAACCATTCAAAATCACAGTAATCCAAGTATATACCCCAACCAATAATGCCAAAGAAGCTGAATTTGAAGACCTACAGACCTTCTAGAACTAACACCAAAAAAAAAATGTGTCCTTTTCACCATAAGGGCCTGGCATACAAAAGAAAGAAGGCAAGATACCTGGAGTAACAGGCAAGGTTGGCCTTGGAGTACAAAATGAAGCAGGGCAAAGACTAACAGAGTTTTGCCAAGAGAATACACACTGGTCATGGCAAACACACTCTTCCAACAACACAAGAGATGACTCTACACATGGACATCACCAGATGGTCAATATCGAAGTCAGATTGATAAATTCTTTGCAGCCAAAGATGACGATGCTCTATACAGTCAGCAAAAAACTGGGAGCTGACTGTGGCTCAGATCTAAAACTTCTTATTGCCAAATTCAGACTTAAATTGAAGAAGATAGGAAAAACCACTAGACCATTCAGGTATGACCTAAATCAAATCCCTTGTGATGATTATACAGAGGAAGTGACAAACAGAGTCAAGGGTTTAGATATGATAGACCAAGTGCCTGAAAAACTATGAATGGAAATTCATAACATTGTATAGGAGGCCATGATTAAAACCATCCTCAGGAAATAGAAATGCAAACAAGTAACATGGTAGTCTGAAGAGGCCTTACAAATAGCTGAGAAAAGAAGAGAAGTGAAAGACAATGGAGAAAAGAAAAGGTATATCCATCTGAATGCAGAGTTTCAAAGAATAGCAAGGATAGATAAGATAGCTTTCCTAAGTGATCAATGCAAAGATAGAGGAAAACAGTAGAATGGGAAAGACTAGAGGTCTCTTCAAGAAAATTAGAGTACCAAGGAAATATTTCATGTAAATAGGAGCAAAATAAAGGCAGAAATTGTAGGAACCTAACAGTAGCAAATGGTATTAAGAGGAGGTGGAAAGAATACACAAAAAAAATTAGACAAAAAAGATCTTAATGAACCTGATAGCCATGATGGTGTGAACACTCATCTAAAGCCAGAAATCCTGGAGTGCAAAGACAAATGGGTCTTAGGAAGCACCACTATGAACAGAGATAGTGGAGGTGATGAAATCCAGCTGAGCTATTTCTAATCCCAAGGAGGCTGGCATGCTATAGTCATTGAGGTAACAGTCAGACAATTTGAGTGACTAAGCACAGCATAAAATATGATACTACTAAAGTTCTGCACTTAATATGCGAGCAAACTTGGAAAATTCACCAGTTGGTCATCAGTTTAGTTCAGTTGCTCAGTCGTGTCCAACTCTTTATGATCCCATGAATCGCAGCATGCAGGCCTCCCTGTTCATTACCATCTCCCAGAGTTCACTCAGACTCACGTCCATCGAGTCCGTGATGCCATCCAGCCATCTCATCCTCTGCCATCCCCTTCTCCTCCTGCCCCCAATCCTTCCCAGCATCAGAGTCTTTTCCAATGAGTCAACTCTTCTCATGAGGTGGCCAAAGTACTGGAGTTTCAGCTTTATCATCATTCCTTCTAAAGAAATCCCAGGGTTGATCTCCTTCAGAATGGACTGGATGGATCTCTTTGCAGTCCAAGGGACTCAAGAGTCTTCTCCAACACCACAGTTGAAAAGTATCAATTCTTTGGATCTCAGCCTTCTTCACAGTCCAACTCTCACATCCATACATGACCACAGGAAAAGCCATAGTCTTGACTAGACAGACCTTAGTCAGTAAAGTAATGCCTCTGCTTTTAAATATGCTATCTAGGTTGGTCATAAATTTTCTTCGAAGGAGTAAGCATCTTCTAATTTCATGGCTGTAGTAANTTCACAGTCCAACTCTCACATCCATACATGACCAGAGGAAAAACCATAGCCTTGACTAGACGGACCTTAGTCAGCAAAGTAATGTCTCTACTTTTGAATATACTATCTAGGTTGGTCATAACTTTTCTTCCAAGGAGTAAGCATCTTTTAATTTCATGTATAAAATCTTAGATTTCTAGACAGATTACTTAAAAAGCTATACAAAAATATTTCATCATCTTTTATTAATAGTAGGCAAACAATCCGAGAAAACTTTGCTGTTTTAACATTGAGAAAACCAAACTCTAGTTTTGTATCAGTCCACTATTGAACTCACTTAAAACAAAATAAAACAGGACTTCCCTGGTAGCCCAGTGGATAAGAGTACACTTGCTGATGCAGAGGACACAGGTTTGATCTCTGGTCCAGGAAGATTCCACATGCTGGCAGACAACTGAGCCAGTGCACCAAAACCAAGCCTGAAATCCCTACAGCCCGTGTTCTGCAGCAAGAGAAGCCGCTGCAGTGTAGAAGCTCCCACACCACAACTAGAGAGCAGCACCCGTTATCCACAACTAGAGAAAGCCTGTGCACAGCAACAAAGACCCAGTGCAGCCAAAAGTAAATGAATAATAAAAAATTAAATTAAAACAACAACAACAAAAAATACAAGCAAAAACCTTTGACTCCTTTTCTAAGAGTTCTTTCCCACAAAACTTCCACAACATTTTTTTTTGCATTCATTTATGAATTATTTTTCCCCTGTATTTTCTTCTGTCTCATTCTAAAACTACAAGTAACTTCTTTTTACAGAAAGTTATAGGAAGCAGACAATTGTAAATGTCTGTCACATACTAGGATTTTGTAGCAGACTGGCAAATTTTACAAATATGGTATATCACAAATTTTATAGGTTTACACTTCCTCATAGTACATCTTATCAAAGTGAAAAGAAGAATATGTTTATTAAATATATACTTATTAACTGAACAAAACATATTTGGCTTCTCTATGCGATTACTCACACTCACCTAGAGCCAGTCATCCAGGAATGTGAAGTCAAGTTGGCCTTAGGAAGCATCGCAACAAACAAAGCTACTGGAAGTGACGGAATTCCAGCTGAGCTATTTCAAATCCTGAAAAATGATGCTGTGAAAGAGCTCCACTCAACATGTCAGCAAATTTGGAAAATTCAGCAGTGGCCACAGGACTGGAAACAATCAGTTTTCATTCCAATCTCAAAGAAAGGCAATACCAAAGAAAGCTCAACTACCACACAATTGCACTCATCTCATACACTAATAGAGTAATGCTCAAAATCCTCTAATCCAGGCTTCAGCAATATGTAAACTGTGAACTTCCAGATGTTCAAATAAAAGGAAAAGAAAAGAAAAGGCAGAGAGATCAAACTACCAAAACCACTCGATCTTTCCCAACATCAGGGTCTTTTCAAATGAGTCAGCTCTTCACATCAGGTGGCCAAAGTATTGGAGTTTCAGCTTCAACAGCAGTCCTTCCAATGAACACCCAGGACTGATCTCCTTTAGGATGGACTGGTTGGACCTCCTTGCAGTACAGGGACTCTCAAGAGTCTTCTCCAACACCACAGGTCAAAAACATCAATTCTTCAGTGCTCAGCTTTCTTCACAGTCCAACTCTCACATCCATACATAACTACTGGAAAAACCACAGCCTTGACTAGATGGACCTTTGTTGGTAAAGTAATGTCTCTGCTTTTTAATATGCTGTCTAGGTTGGTCATAACTTTCCTTCCAAGGAGAAAGGGTCTTTTAATTTCATGGCAACAATCACCATCTGCAGTGATTTTGGAGCCCCCCAAAATAAAGTCTGACACTATTTCCACTGTTTCCCCATCTATTTGCTATGAAGTGATGGGATCAAATGCCATGATCTTAGTTTTCTGAATGTTGAGCTTTAAGCCAACTTTTTCGCTCTCCTCTTTCACTTTCATCAAGAGGCTTTTTAGTGCCTCTTCACTTTCTGCTATAAGGGTGGTGTCATCTGGATATCTGAGGTTATTGATATTTCTCCTGGCAATCTTGATGCCAGCTTGTGTTTCCTCCAGCCCAGCGTTTCTCATGATGCACTCTGCATGTAAGTTAAATAGGCAGGGTGACATATACAGCCTTGATGTACTTCTTTTCCTATTTGGACCAGTCTGTTGTTCCATGTCCAGTTCTAACTGTTGCTTCCTGACCTGCATACTGGCTTCTCAAGACGCAGGTCAGGTTGTCTGGTATTCCCATCTCTTTCAGAGTTTTCCACAGTTTATTGTGATCCACACAGTCAAAGGCCTAATATCTCTAAGCCAGTTTAAATATAAATATTTGAAAGGATTTTATAACTTAGTGTGGTAATACTGTCCAGAGGTAGAAAAATACCAGATATACATACAGATGGAAACAGGAACCCTATCCCTTTTTTTCTAAAATTTAAGAGTATTCTAATTTCATTCTTTTACATTCAGCTTTCCAGTTTTACCAGTGCTATTTACTGAAGAGGCTTTCTTTTCTCCATTGTATATTCCTACCTCCTCTGTCAAAGATAAGGTGCCCATAGGTGCATGAGTTTATCTCTAGACTTTCTATCCTGTTATATTGATCTATATTTCTGTTTTCATGCCAGTACTATACTGTCTTGATGACGTTAGCTTTATAGTAAGTCTGAATTCTTGATTCTTCCAGCTCCGTTTTTCTTTCATAAGATTGCTTTGGCTATTCAAAGTCATTTGTGTTTCCATACAAATTGTAAAATTTTCTGTTCTAGTTATGTGAAAAAACACCATTGGTATTTGATTGCATTGAATCTGTAGATTGCTTTGGGTAGTGTAATCATTTGTACAATACTGAGTCTTCCAATCCAAGAAAATAGTATATGTCTCCATCTCTTGTGTTTTTTATTCCTTTCATCAGTAAATTATAGTTACTGCATACATGTCTTTTGTCTCCTTAGATGTCTATATTACTAAGTGTTTTATTCTTAGTTTTGCAATGGTGAATGAGATTGTTGCATTAATTTTGCTATCAGATTTTTAATTGTTAGTCTATGCAAGAGATTCATGTGTATTAATTTTGTAACCTGTGACTTAATTAAATTCATTGATTAGTTCCAGTATTATAGTTTTCTGGTGGTATCTTTATAATTTTCTATATATAGTATCATGTCATCTACAAACAGGAGAGTTTTACTTCTTTTCTAATCTGGATTCATGTGGTTTTTTTCTTCACTGATTGCCATGGCTAAGACTTCCAACAATATGTTGAATGATAGTGGTGAGAGTGGGTACCCTTTTATTGTTTCTCTCTTAGAGGAAATGCTTACAGTATTTCACCATGAAAATAATGTTCGCTGTGGTTTGTCATATATGGACTTTTTATGTAGAGGTAGGTTCCCACTATGCTCAGTTTCTGGAGAGTTTTTATCATAAATGAATGTTGAATTTTGTCAAAACCATTTTCTGCACCTACTGAGATTATCATATGGTTTTTATCACTCAATTTGTTAATAAGGTGTATCACACTGACTGATTTAAATATATTGAAGAATCCATGATCTTTGATATAACACCCAATTGATCATGGCATATTATAATCCTTTTAATGTGTTATTGAATTTGAATTGCTAGTATATTGTTGAAGATTTTCACATCTATGTTCATCAGTGATACTGGTGCATAATTCTCTTTTATGATGATATCTTCATCTGATTGGTATCAGAGTGATGGTGGCACTGTTGAAGGAGTTTGGGAGTTTTGTTCCCACTGCAATTTTCAGAAGAGTTTGAAAGAATAGGTGTTCATTCAGTTCAGTATCTCAGTCATGTCTGACTCTTTGTGACCCCATGGACTGCAGCACGCCAGGCCTTCCCGACCATCGCCAACTTCTGGAGTTTACTCAAATTCATGTCCATTAAATTGGTGATGTCATCCAACCATCTTATCCTCTGTTATCCCTTTCTCCTCCTGCCTTCAATGTTACCCAGTATCAGGGTCTTTTCCAATGAGTCAATTCATCGCATCAGGTTGCAAAAGTATTGGAGTTTCAGCTTCAGCATCAGTCCTTCCAATGAATATTCAGGACTGATTTCCTTTAGGATGGACTGGTTGGATTTCCTTGCTGTACAAGGGACTTTCAAGAGTCTTCTCCAACACCGCTGTTCAAGAGCAACAATTCTTCAGTGCTTAGCTTTCTTTAAAGTACAAATCTCACATTCATACATGACTATTTGGGGCTAATTTACTGATAAGTCTAATTTACTGATAAGATACATGCCAACTTTTGTTGGCAAAAGTTTTAATATGTGGTCTAGGTTGGTCATAGCTTTTCTTTTAAGGAGCAAGCTTCTTTTAATTTCACGGCTGCTGTCACCATCTTCAGTGATTTTGGAGCCTACAAAAATTAAGACTGTCACTGTTTCCACTGTTCCCCCATCTATTTGCTATGAAGTGATGGGACCAGGTGTCATGATCTTAATTTTCTGAATGTTGAGTTTTAACCCACCATTTTCACTCTCCTCTTTCACTTTCATCAAGAGGCTCTTTAGCTCTTTGTCGCTTTCTGCCATAAGGGTGGTGTCATCTGCATGTCTGAGGTTATTGATATTTATCCCAGCAGTCTTGATGCCAGCTTGTGCTTCCTCCAGCCCAGTGTTTCTCATGATGCACTCTGCATATAAGTTAAATAAGCAGGGTGACAATATACGGCCTTGATGTCCCCCCCTCCCTATTTGGAACCAGTTTGTTGTTCCATGTCCAGTTCTAACTGTGGCTTCCTTACTTGCATACTGATTTCTCAAGAGACAGGTCAGATGGTCTGGTATCCCCATCGCTTTAAGAATTTTACAGAATTTACTGTGCTCCACACAAAGACTTTGACATAGTCAATAAAGCAGAAATAGGTGATTTTCTGGGACTCTCTTGCTTTTTTGATGATCCAACAGATGTTGGCAATTTGATTTCTGGTTCCTCTGCCTTCTCTAAATCCACCTTGAACATTTAGAAGTTCATGGTTCATGTACTGTTGAAGCCTGACTTGGAGAATTTTGAGCATTACTTTACTAGCTTGTGAGATGAGTGCAATTGTGCAGTAGTTTGAGCATCTTTGGCATTGCCTTTCTTTGGGATTGGAATAAAAACTGACCTTTTCCAGTCCTGTGGCCAATGCTGAGTTTTCCAAATTTGCTGACATATTGAGGGCAGCACTTTCACAGCATCATCTTTTAAGATTTGAAATAGCTTAAGGAGTTCCATCACCTCCACTAGCTTTGTTTGTTGCGATTCTTCCTAAGGCAAACTTGACTTCACATTCCAGGATATCTGTCTAGGTTGGTGATCACACCATCATTGTTATCTGGGTCATGAGATATTTTTGTATAGTTCTTCTGTTCCCTGGTGGCTCAGAGAGTAAAGCATTTGCGTGCAATGCGGGATACCCAGGTTTGATCCTTGGGTCAGGAAGATTCCCTGGAGTAGGAAATGGCAATCCACTCCAGTACTCTTGCCTAGAAAATTCCATGGACAGAGGAGCCTTGTAGGCTACAGTTCATGGGGTCGCAAAGAGTTGGACATGACTGAATCACTTCACTTCACTTCTGTGCATTTTTGTCACCTTTTCTTAATATCTTCTGCTTCTGTTAGGTCTACATCATTTCTGTCCTTTATTGTGCTCATCTTTGCATGAAATTTTCCCTTGGTATATCTAATTTTTTGAAGAGATATCTAGACTTTCCTATTCTATTGTTTTCCTCTATTTCTTCACATTGATCTCTGAGGAAGGCTTTCTTATCTCTCTTTGATATTCTTTGAAACTCTGCATTCAAATGGGTATATCTTTCCCCTTCTCCTTTGCCTTCAGCTTCTTTTCTGTTAACAGCTATTTTTAAGATCTCCTCAGATAACCATTTGCCTTTTGCATTTGTTTTTCTTGGGGAAGGTCTTGATCCCGGCCTCCTAGACAATGTCATGAACCTCCATCCATAGTTCTTCAGGCACTCTATCAGATCTAATCCTTTGAATCTAGTTGTCACTTCCACTGTATAATCATGAGGGATTTGATTTAGGTCATGCCTAAATGGTCTAGTGATTTTCCCTACTTTCTTCAATTTAAGTATGAATTTTGCAATAAGCAGTTCGTGGTCTGTGCCACAGTCAGCTCCCAGTCTTGCTTTTGCTGACTGTGTAGAACTTTTCCATCTTTGGCCGCAAAGAATATCATCAATCTGATTTCAGTATTGGCCATCTGGTGATGTCCATGTGTAGAGTCTTTTCTTGTGTTATTGGAAGAGGGTGTTGGCTATGACCAGTGCATTCTCTTGGCAAAACTCTATTAGTCTTAGCCCTGGTTCATTCTGTACTCCAAGGCCTAACTTGCCTGTTAGTCTAGGTATTTCTTGATGTCCTACTTTTGCATTCCAGTCCCCTATAATGGGTGTGGGTGTTACCTCTTCTTTAACCATGGTGGCTCAGACAGTAAAGAATCCACTTTCAGTGGGGGAGACCTGGGTTTGATCCCTGTGTTGAGAAGATCCTCTGGAGGAGGTCAGGGTACCCCACTCCAGTATTCTTGCCTGGAGAATTCCTTCAGACAGAGGTGCCTGGCAGGCTACAGTCCATGGGATTGCAAAGAGTCAGAATCAACTGAGCAACTAAGCACAGCACAGCTCAACCATTTGAGAGAATTCACCTGTGAAGCCATCTGGTCTTTGTTTTTACTTGTCAGAAGATTTTTAATCACAGTTTTAAATTCAGTGTTTGTTACTTGCCCCTTGATATTTTCTAATTGTTCCTAATTCAGTCTTGGAACATTGTACTTTCCTAAGAATGTGGCCATTACTTCCAGGTTGTCTATTTTATTGATATATAGTGGCTGGCAGTAGTTTCTTATGATTCTTTATATTTCTGTGGTGTCAGTTGCAACTTCTCTTTTTTCATTTTTAATTTTATTGAGTTGCCCCCTTTTTGCCCTTAATTAGAACACTTGTGAACACCATAGACAAAAATAAACTCAAAATGGTTTAAAGACCCAAATGTAAAAGCAGACAATATAAAATTAGAGGAAAACATAGGCTGAACTCTATTTGACATAAATTACAGCAAGATCTTTTTCCACCCACCTCGTAGAGCAATGAAATAAAATAAAATAAAAAAACAAATGGGACTTAATTAAACTTAAAAGCTTTTGAACACCAAAGGAAACCATAAACAAGATGAAAAGACAACCCTCAGAATGGGAGAAAATATTTTCACATGAAACAACTGACAAAGATTGATCTCCAGAATATATAAGCAGCTAATGCAGCTCAGTAACAAAACTGACAACTCAATCAAACAAATGGGCAGAAGACCTAAACAGACATTACTCCAAAGAAGATACACAGATGGTCAAAAATACATGAAAAGATGTGCGTCATCGCTCATTATTACAGAAATGCAAATAAAAACTTCAATGAAGTATCAGCTCACATTGTCAGAACGGCCATTGTCAGAAAATCTACAAATAATCAATGTTGGAGAGTATGTGCAGAGAAGCGAACCTTCTTGCACAGTTGGTGGGAATGTAAACTGATAATAATTACTATGGAGGATGATATGGGATTCCTTAAAAACTAGGAATAAAACTACAATATGACGTGCAATCCCACTACTGGGCATATACTCTGAGAAAACTAGAATTCAAAAAGATACATGTACCCAAATGTTCAATAGCCAGGATATAGAAGCAAACTAAATGTCCATAAAAGCATGACTTGATAAAGAATATGTAGTTTTCATTTCAATCCCAAAGAAAGGCAATGCCAAAAAATGCTCAAACTACCACACAATGCACTAATCTCACACGTTAGTAAAGTAATGCTTAGAATTCTCCAAGTCAGGCTTCAACAATATATGAACTGTGAACTTCCAGATGTTCAAGATGGTTTTATAAAAGACAGAGGAGCCAGAGATCAAATTGCCAAAATCTGATGGATCATCAAAAAAGCAAGAGAGTTCCAGAAAANGATGTTCAAGATGGTGTTATAAAAGACAGAGGAACCAGAGATCAAATTGCCAAAATCTGATGGATCATCAAAAAAGCAAGAGAGTTCCAGAAAAACATCTGTTTCTACTTTATGTGCCAAACCTTTGATTGTGTGAATCACAATAAACTGTGGAAAACTGTGAAAGAGATGGGAATACCAGACCACCTAACCAGCCTCTTGAGAAACCTATATGCAGGTCAGGAAGCAACAGTTAGAACTTTGCATGGAACAACAGGTTGGCTCCAAATAGGAAAGGGAGTATGTCAAGGCTGTATATTGTCACCCTACTTATTTAACTTATATGCAGAGTACATCATGAGAAATGCTGGGCTGGAAGAAGCACAAGCTGGAATCAAGATTGCTGGGAGAAATATCAATAACTTCAGATATGGAGATGACACCACCCTTATGGCAGAAAGTGAAGAAGAACTAAAGAGCCTCTTGATGAAAGTAAAAGAGGAGAGTGAAAATGTTGGCTTAAAACTCAACATTCAAAAAATTAAGATCATGGTATCTGGTCCCATCACTTCATAGCAAATAGATGGGGAAACAGTGGAAACAGTGGCTTATTTTATTTTTCTGGGCCCCCAAATCACTGCAGATTGTGATTGCAGTCATGAAATTAAAAGACACTTACTCCTTGGAAGGAAAGTTATGACCAATCTGGACAGCATATTAAAAAGCAGAGACATTACTTTGCAAAGGCTATGGTTTTTCTAGTGGTCATGTATGGATGTGAGCGTTGCATTATAAAGAAAGCTGAGCACTGAATAATTGATGCTTTTGACCTGTGGTGTTGGAGAAGACTCTTGAGAGTCCCTTGGACTGCAAGGAGATCCAACCAGTCCATCCTAAAGGAGGTCAGTCCTGGATGTTCATTGGAACGACTGATTTTGAAGTTGAAACTCCAATGTTTTGGCCACCTCATGCAAAGAGTTGACTCATTTTAAAAGACTCTGATGTTGGAAAAGATTGAGGGCAGGAGAAGAAGGGGATGTCAGAGGATGAGATGGTTGGATGGCATCACTGACTCAGTGGACATCGGTTTGGGTGGACTCTGGGAGTGGGTGATGGACAGGGAGGTCTGGCGTGCTGTGGTTCATGGGATCACGAAAAGTCAGACATGACTGAGCAACTGAACTGAACTGAAGTGCATATATACAATGGAATATTACTTATCCATGAAAAGGAATAAAAGGTCATTTGTAGTGATGTGGGTGAACCTAGAGTCTATAACGCAGAGTGAAGTCAGAGAGAGGAAACAATATTGTATATTAATCCATATATATAGAATCTAGAAAAATGGTACTGATTAACATATTTGCAGGGAAGAATAGAGACACATAGAGAATGGGCTTATGGACACAGAGCAGGAAGGAGAGGGCAGGATGAATTGAGAGTGTAGCACTGACATGCATATATGTAAGACAGATAGCTAGTGGCAAGTTGCTGCATAGCACAAAGAGCTAATCTTGGTGGTGACCTAGACAGGTGGAATAGAGGGTGGGGGTGAAGCACAAGAGGGAGAGGATATATGTATACATATAGTTCAGTTGCTCAATCATATCCAACACTTTGCAGCCCCAGGGACTGCAGCAGTTCCAGGCTTCCCTGTCCATCACCAACTCCCAGAGCTTACTCAAACTCATTTCCATTGAGTCGGTGATACCATCCAACCGTCTCATCCTCTGTCACCCCTTCTCCTCTTGCCTTCTATCTTTCCCAGCATCAGGGTCTTTTCCAATGAGTCAGTTATTTGTATCAGGTGGCCAAAATACTGTAGATTCAGCTTTAGCATTAGTCCTTACAATAAATATCCTGAACTGATTTCCTTTAGGATTAACTGATTGGATCTCCTTGCAGGCCAAGAGACTCTCAAGAGTCTTCTCCAACAGCACAGTTCAAAAGCATCAATTCTTTTGCTGGTTGTTGGCAAAGTGATGTCTCTGCTTTTAATATGTTGTCTAGGTTGGTCATAGCTTTTCTTCAAATGAGCAAGCATCTTTTAATTTCATGACTGCAGTCACCATCTGCAGTGATTTTGGAGCCCAAGAAAATCAAGTTTCTCACTGTGTCCATTGTTTCCCCATCTATTTGCCATGAACTGATGGGATCACATGCCATGATCTTAGTTATCTGAATGTTGAGTTTTAAGCAAACTTTTGGACTCCCCTCTTTCACTTTCATCAAGAGGCTTTTTAGTTTTTCTTCACTTTCTGCCATAAGGCTGGTGTCATCTGCATATCTGAGGTTATTGATGTTTCTCCCAACAATCTTGATTACAACCTGTGCTTCATCCAGCCTGGCATTTTGCATGATGTACTCTGCATATAAGTTAAATAAGCAGGGTGACAATATATGGCCTTGATGTACTCCTTTCCCTATTTGGAACCAGTCTGTTGTACCATGTCCAGTTCTAACTGGTGTTTCTTGACCTATATTAGATTCCTCAAGAGGAAAGTCAGGTGGTCTGGTATTCCCATCTCTAAGAATTTTCAAAAGCTTTTTGTGATCCACACAGTCAAAGGCTTTGGCGTAGGCAGTCAGTCAGTCAGTTCAGTCACTCAGTCTTGTCTGACTCTGTGACTCCATGGACTGCAGCACACCAGGCCTCCCTGTCCATCACCAACTCCCAGAGTTTTCAAACTCATGTCCATTGTGTTGGTAATGCCATCCAACCATCTCATCCTCTGTCACCACCTTCTCTTCCTGCCTTCAATCAGCATAGTTAATAAAACAGAAATAGATAGTTTTCTGGAACTCTCTTGCTTTCTTGATGATCCAACAGATGTTGGCAATTTGATCTCTGGTTCCTCTGCCTTTTCCAAATCCAGCTTGAACATCTGGAAGTTCATGGTTCATGTACCATAGAAGCCTGGCTTGGAGAATTTTGAACATCAATGCTAGTGTGAGAAATGAATGCAGTTGTGCAGTAGTTTGAACATTCTTTGCCATTGCCTTGGAATGAAAACTGACCTTTCCCAGTCCTGTGGCCACTGCTGAGTTTCCCAAATTTGCTGGCATATTGAGTGCAGCACTTTCATAGCATCATCTTTCAGGATTTGAAATTGATCAACTGGAATTCCATCACCTCCACTAGCTTTGTTCATAGCGATGTTTCCTAAGGCCCACTTGACTTTGCATTTGAGGATGTCTAACTCTAGGTGAGTGTTCACACGATCATGGTTATCTGGGTCATGAGGATCTTTTTGTATCGTTCTTCTGTGTATTCTTGTCACTTCTCAGAATCTTCTGCTTCTGTTAGATCCATACCATTTCTGTCCTTTATTGTGCCCATCTTT
>SJYW01007662.1:76982-88487 GCA_006410735.1 Raphicerus campestris
CCCCCCCCCCCCCCACACACAAACGCTCCCAATGTATTTTAAACAGAGGTATCATCTTGGGGGAAAGTTCCTTTCTTTGACTTTATGGCTCCATGGTTATAATATTGTCTCCTCCAAGTCGACTTTGATGTGTGGATAACTCCATGACGGATATATAAAAAATCCACCTCTCTGCAGACTGTGGACGTCGTGGCATTTTCCACGAACATTCTTGACGTTCAGCAAGACGGTGCTTGACTCTTAGTTTCTGGAGGAATAACTGTGGCGGAGCTAGTTGTCAAGATCACAGAATTCTCCCTGTCATGAGCTGCTCTGAGTGATAAATCGTCTAGGTGCATGGCAGTGGAGACAAATATCTTTCAGCTGTGCATTGCTCACTGCCAGCCTGTGGGAAAGGGGCCCCCGGGGCGTCCTGGGCTTGGGTGCTGACAGCCAAACCTTTCCCATTGCAGATTACGTCTTTGTCACGCCAGTAGAAGTGGACTCGGGCGGGTCATATATTTCCCACGACATTTTGCACAACGGCAGGAAAAAGCGGTCGGCGCAGAGTGCCAGCAGCTCCCTGCATTACCGATTTTCAGCATTTGGACAGGAACTACACTTAGAACTTAAGCCCGCAGCGATCTTCAGCAGTCACTTTATTGTCCAGGTACTTGGGAAAGATGGTGCCTCAGAGACTCGGGAACCCGCGGTGCCGCGATGTTTCTATCAGGGATTTATCAGAAACGACAGCTCATCCTCCGTCGCTGTGTCTACGTGCGCCGGCTTGGTAAGCACCCCGACTCCCTCTCGCCTGCGTTTTGTGTAACTGGAATGAACAGATGTCTATAATACCCAGCGCTCTTGCAGCCAGCTCTACATATTCACACTGTTAGCTTTGATATGTAGAATCTTCTCAGCTGAATTAACCTAAGCTGCTCTCAGAAAAAGAAAATCTAATAGAACTTCAATTACCATTTAAGAACGTTCTTTTGATGTTTATGGGTCTGGGCCTCTTAATTCTCCATGTTTGAGGCGATCCCTGAGGAAATTAATTTGATGGATGCCATTCGCTTTGGAAAGTTTTGAGAGACCAGGCTTTATATAAATCTAGCAAGCTGCATGCCTCTACAGTGCTCTGACACAGGGGAAACTGTTATTTAATGCAGGAGTACATTCACAGTGCTGAGAAGCCTGACCTTCCCTGTGGAAGGGAGGCCTCTTGTTTTCTTTCCACTAATCCGTTAGTGTTGTCCTGCAAGTAAGACATCCTTTTAGAGTGTGATGTGGTGTGTTTGGGGGCTGGTGGGGTGATGTGTGACATCCAGGAAGGCGGGGCATTTAAAAGCATTCAGGGCAAGCAGTATTGCCTCCTGTGTAATCCTCACTGTTGAGCCTGAGACCCGTAATATTAGTATAAATGATACTTGTCTCAGGATTCAGGCATTTGTGCATTAGTAAATGGCGATCTGGGTTGATGCCATCTTGTGTTATAGTTGGGAAGTGTCTGTAACTGACAGATGTGTATTTGTGTGTGTATGTCTGTAACTGATAGTGTGTGTGTGTGTGTGTGTGTGTGTGTGTGGTCTGGCTCTGGTGTGGCTAGTAGAAGGAAAACGGGAGGAAAGCTCAATTCAGCATGCAGTTAATAATATATATGATACACTCTGACCGAGCAAGAGGGTGGGGCTTAGGCGCTGGTTAATGAGGACTTCCATATTCTTGGCTAGCTGAAACTTTATTACCATTAACTCCCCCCACCCCCATGTTGTGGCTTGACACATAACTAAAACGGTTCATCAAATCAGAGTTACAATGATTTGGTATGGTCTTTATAGAGTGAAGCAAAGATTTAACAGTTCTCAACTAAGCTGCATCTGTTTAAATGAACAATATGGCTTACTGGTGACTACATATTCTAACCTGGTTACACACAGGCAGCACCCACACCTGTGAATATATCTTGTGTTGGTTGGTTGGTTGGTTGGTTTGGTGGTGATGAGTCTCCTGACCTTTTGGAAGCATCCTCCTCTCTTCTGTTTCAGTATCCTGACATCTTCAGAAGAAGGTCAGGCCCTCCATCACAGTGGCTTACACCACCCCATGCCACATAACCCAGCGGTTAGGAGCAGTCTGTCCAAGGTCATTTCCACACTGGCCCTTACTAGAAGGGCCTTGGGCAAGCTATAAACCTCCCTGTGTCTTAGCGTCTTCATCTCTGCAGTGGGAATGGCAAGAGGGTTTACAA
This sequence comes from Raphicerus campestris, assembly GCA_006410735.1. Classification (NCBI taxonomy): domain Eukaryota; kingdom Metazoa; phylum Chordata; class Mammalia; order Artiodactyla; family Bovidae; genus Raphicerus; species Raphicerus campestris. Next base: position 79,210 of record SJYW01007662.1, read on the forward strand.
TGCAGGGCTGTGGGGGTGACGTGACTTCCTACATGCAAAGAGCTACAGCAGTTCTAGGAAAGCACTTAGGCTCCTCACATTGGATGAGCTCAGGATTCCACTCTCTATGAGTGATAGGGAATCTGACCCTGATCATCTGATCCCACATGCATAGATGTTGGGTTGTTTCTCCTAAGAAGGAAATTCACTTTAGAACAGGGAACAAAGAGCTACTTCATATGTAAAATGAGGCGGGCTACACAGTTTCATCTTTGGGATGGAAGTGGAAGAAGTCATCAATCGGCAACCACATCTTCCTGTGTATAAGGCCAATCTACAGTTTTTCGCTGCATGCCAGTCTGATTTTGTCTTTATGTTTTAAATTTGATTTTTATTTTATATTGGACTATAGTTTGATTTACCGATGTTGTGTCAGTTTCAGGTGTATAACAAAGCGATTGAGGGTTTTATATATATATACTTTGGCTACCTTATGCGAAGTTTTGACTCCTTGGAAAAGACTCTGATGCTGGGAGGGATTGGGGACAGGAGGAGAAGGGGATGACAGAGGATGAGATGGCTGGATGGCATCACTGACTCGATGGACATGAGTTTGGGTGAACTCTGGGAGTTGGTGATGGACAGGGAGGCCTGGCGTGCTGCGATTCATGGGGTTGCAAAGAGTTGGACATGACTGAGCGACTGAACTGAACTGACTGATGTATATATACATACACACATACAGACATACATACACATTCTTTTTCAGATTTTTTCCTATATAGTTTATCACAGAATATTGAGTAGAGTTGCCTGTGCTATACAGTAAGTCCTTTGGGATGGAAGTGAAAGAAGTCATTGGCAACCACATCTGCCTGTGTATAAGGCCAATATACATTTTTTTTCCTTTTCATGCCAGTCTGGTTTTGTTTGTTTTTATGTTTTCAATTAGATTTTTATTTTATGTTGGACAATAGTTTGATTTACCAGTGTTGTGTCAGTTTTAGGTGTATAGCAAAGTGATTGAGTTTTTACACATATATACACACACACATATACATATACACACACATTCTTTTTCAGATTTTTTTCCCATATAGGTTATCTTAGAATATTGAGTAGAGTTGCCTGTGCTATACAGTAGTTCCTTTTTGATTATCTATTTTATGCATAGAAGTGCATATATGTTAATCACAAACTCCTAATCTTTACAACTGCACTACCTGGGAAGCCCATACTTTTTTTCCTTTGCATACCAGTCTGATTTTTGTTTGTTTTTATTTTTATTTTTTATTTTTTTCATTTTGGAAAAAGTGTACTTTAATCAATGCAATCAGTCAAGTCAACAGATATTAATCAAATACCTTCTTTATACAGGAGATTGTAGAACATGATCAGAATAATATATTTTCATAGACTTTTAGAGAATTTTTAGTCTCTTTGTAGTTCAAAGGCATATATCCAAATAAATGTAACACTAAATAAATGTAAATTCTGCAGTGTTGGGAGTAATGGACACTTACTGAGTTCTTTCATATGATAGTTATCACTATACCTGGGGATTTTTAACTTAAAAATGTTACTGTCAACATCAATTTTATTTTAACTTTATAATGAGGAAACAAAGATTTCCAGATAGCAAATGGTGGAGTAAGGTGGGGGCAACTAGGTTTCCCTAGCTTCAGTACTTAAAGTACTCCTCTATATACAGAATATTTCAAAGTCTGANCCAAGGCAGTTCCCTCTGTTTGACTTCCTCTGTTTGCTGGTCTTTTCCGTGTCTGATTTCCGTCTTGACACAGGGATGGTGGTGATGGACTCTACGTTGGGCTTGTCCCTGCTATCAGGGCCTTCATGCACCTCCCCGGTCTAAGTCACTCATGTTCAGTGCTCAGGAAACCCTCCAAGGCGCAGATTTGGTTGGGCCTGCGCTTTGTGCCTTTCCCAGTTCCGAGTAGCTAAGGAGTTTGGTGAGCACAATTGTTGCGATTTCTGGGCTTATCATGCTCACATTTCTGGGATTACCACTGGGGCTCCTTCTCAGACAGATAATGACTGTCCAGAGCCCCCCAGAAGTCTTAGTTAGCAAAGTAACCTGCTTGCAATTTGGTAGGTAATGTCTCTCTTGAGCTGTGATTGTCCCCCTGCCCCCCAGCTCTTAAGGCTCTGGCTGTCTGTCATCGGAGGGGGATGGTCTGCAGCCAGTTAATCTGATCTGTCCTTTGTTCTGTTCGCGGGCCTGTCCATGTCTTATGTTCGAGCGTTCCTCGTGGTAGCTATCCCACAGTCTGGTTTGCTAGTCCAAGTTAGTTCATTCTGGCCACGCGCGGACACGATTCTGGCCGCGTCACTACCCAATTCTCGCGAAAAGCCTTACAGTCTGTGTCTCCTGTGGCCTGATTCTTAGAAAGCACTGCCGCTGGCAGGTCCTGCTCCTCCCTGCCCAACCCCCACTCGCTAGTGTCGGATGCAGGTGTTTGCGCTGCTTATCTGCTGGGGGATTTACTGTTGGATTCGTAATCTGTTGGTTTTAATCATTTACTTTTCCTTCCTGTTATGTTGCCCTCTGTGCTTCCAAGACTCGACACAGACTCAGCTGCGAGAGTGTTTCCTGGAGCTTGGAAACCTCTCTTTTTAAGAGTCTCTTCCTGGGACGGGAGTCTCTTCCCGGGATGGGATTCCCTTCCCAGGATGGGGCTCCCTCCCTACCTCCCTTGTCTCTTTTTTTGTCTTTTATTTTTATTCCTACCTGTTTTTGAAGCCAATGATCTGCTTTGCTGGATGCCTGATGTCCTCTGCCAGCATTCAGAAGTTGTTTTGTGGAATTTACTCAGCGTTGAAATGTTCTTTTGATGAATTAGTGAGGGAGAAAGTGGTCTCCCCGTCCTATTCCTCTGCCATCTTCCTTCTCCTGTGATAATTTTTTGTTTTTAAAAGGAGTAGAAATATAGAATTCTTTTAATTTTTTTTTCTTGTAAAGAAAAAACAAAGTAAAATCCCATACTGTTGCATCATTCTGGGCTGAAATCTTGTGTCCCCGAAAAAATTCATCTGTTACAGCCCAATACCTAATGTGATGTGGAATCTATTTAGAAGTGGGTGGGGCCTGTGTGAGGTAATTAAGTTTGGAGGATGTCAGGGTGGGTAGAGCCCTTATGATGGGATTGGTACCATTTTAAGGAGATTAAGAGCCCTGAGCTCTCTCCTTCCTTGTGAGGAGGACACAGTGAAAACACCATCTATGAAACTAGAAGAGGACTCTTATCAGACACTAAATCTGCTGGCACCTGGACACCTCAGCTTCTAGAACTGTGAGAAATAAATGTTATTTAAGCCACCCAGCTTATGATACCTTTGTTACAGCATCCCTAACTGATGAAAATAATCACCCATTCTCTTTTTATATAGTATCCTAAATTGTATTTATTCCATTGAACAAATTGTTAATTTTTAAAAATGGCATCTGCTGATACTATCAAATAAATTTACAATACTGGATTTTTAAAAACTTGTTCATTATAGATACTCAATATATATTAAATAACCACAAAAATACAAAAATTGAGATAAACTGTTTTATACTGGTATAAATATGATTCTAGTAAGGCAAGATAATTTTGTACTCTTTTCATGTGGTAATAATTAAATTCATAAAATTATTATTTTAGATATGCAAATTCCAAGCCAAGTTGCCTTATAATGACTTGCATAATTATGAGCACTGTTTCATCACAACCTTCCAATTACTTCTGTTAATAGAAATGTTGTTTACTGAAGTGTGTTTTTTTTCATTCTCTACCCAGATCTTTACATTATTATCCCCAATAGATAAAATGCTTGCTGAACAAAGGGTAATCTTGAAATATTCTTCTGGTAAACAATTTTAAAATATTTTAGAATTTTACTTGAAGGCATTATGCCTAGTGAAATACAATTAGGGTCAATGTTTGTTTCATAGTATTTCCTTTGAGAATACAACACTCTTACTGTTAGAATTCTTAGAGACAGAGCTCACCATTACATTCTTGATGTGTTTGCACTTGCAGGTAGGCACTAATTTTGGCCAAGAGGCTGTGAGTAAAAAAGATGGAAAAAAAAAAATATATATATATAGAGAGAGAGTACTGTTCACTAATTTGTCTTCTAGTATGTGGCTCCACTGGAGAGGCATTTCATAAATTTTGGAAAATAATTATGGATTTTCAAAAACTATACTTTGTGCTATTACCTGTCTCTATCCCACTCTTTCATTTCATCTGTGTTTTGGGGGCTTTTGACAATAAAACTAGCTAAAAAAATACAAGAGTGCATAGAAGGTAGAAATTTACTGTTTCATGATATGGAGCTTATTGTGTATAGTCCTGTAGTGATGTGAGGTAAAGAAGCTCTACAGATAGTAATGGAGAGATTCAGCATTTCTACCTTATTACACATTCCTGATAGTTACTTTTCCTCTATTTGTAATGGGAAAACAGGTTTCTGTCTGCATAATAATTATAGATATATTTTTAACAACTGGTTCATGGTATAATTTATTTCAGAGCAAATTGAACAAACCTGGCTCCCTCAGCCTCACTTTCTATCTGGTTACAGTCCTCTCTTCTCAGTTGCATAGTCCACTTTTTGCCTCTGCTTTACTTCCATATTCTGTGATTTCATCCCTCTATTGCCTTGCATATGTCTGTTCTTACACACACAGGTACAAACACACTCTTATATGAATGCTGCTTTTCATATGAATTGCATTTCATACTGCATTTCAGCTTGGTTTGAGCATGTCAAAAGCAATAATCATATTTTCATCCTTTTATGACTGGTAAAATATGATACATTTGACACTTAAGAGTGTAGTAGATATTTGTTACATAAAGTAACATTGTTAAGTTGAATACACTAAATTCATTGAAGCAAACAAGTAAATCCCAGAAACTGAGTTGCTCCTTTTGCACTAAAAGGTAAAACATGTGAATGACAATGATTGTGTGTGTGCATGCGTGCTCAGTTGTGTCCAACACTTTGACACCCCATGGACTATGGCCTACCAGGCTCCCCTGTCCGTGGAATTTTCCAGCCAAGAATACCGGAAAGGGTGTCATTTCCTTCTCCAGGGGATCTTGGAGGGATTGAACCTTTATCTCTTGTTTCTCCTGCATTGGCAGATAGGTTCTTTGCCAGCTGAGCCACTGGGGAAGACTGGCAATGATAAAACCATGTTTACACTTTATTCTGCCTATCTTTGTGCCAGCTAATTGATAAAAGGGGACATTATCCCCTTTAGTCCTTATACCAATCTTAGAATGTGGATACTATTATCATTCCCATTTTACAGATAAGAAAACTTAGCCATAGAAAAGGTAAACAACTTACCCATCTTCATTCATTTTTTAAAAAGATGTTAGATAATATAACATAACATCTGATTCCATAATTTATATTTATGAAATTATGCTACAAAATAGAGTGGAAGATTTTGCTTACAATAGCAAAATCCCTATTTCAACCTACTTAGAAACACTTATAAAGCAAAAATGGTTTCAAGTAGAGCTAGATTCAGTGAAAAAATATTAGGTAGCCTCTATATCCTGTTGCTAATGTCCACTTGCTCCATCTCAGGCAGACTTTTTCTTTATACCTTATATTGAGCTCCTAGCAGCTTCAGCCTATATTCTATATTCATGATCCCTTAGCAACATCAGTTATAAAAGGGATGTGATCTTTTCTAAGGATTTCTTTTTGTATCACAAACTAGACTTCATACATAAATACATATATATATATACACACACACACACACTTCAGTCCTAAAGAAAATCAGTCCTGAATATTCATTGGAAGGACTGATGCCGAAGCTGAAGCTCCAAACTTTGGCCACCTGATGTGAAGAACTGATTTATTGGAAAAGACCCTTATTCTGGGAAAAATTAAAGGCAGGAGAAGGGGACAACAGAGGATGAGATGATGGCATGGCATCACTAACTCAATGGACGTGAGTTTGAGCAAGCTCTGGGAGTTGGTGATAGACAGGGAAGACTGGCATGCTGCAGTCCATGGGGCTGCAAAGAGTCAGACACAACTGAGCCACTAAACTGAACTGAAGACTTCATACACATATGGGAAGGAAAGATCAGTGAGGAAGGCCATTTCAGATTGGTAGGTGGCACATTTAATAATGAAGGAAACTTATGCACTGAAGCTTGTTTAGGGCAGCCTCAAGAAGAGTGGATCTCTATACCTGCCCACAGGCTTAACTGAGTTCAGTCATATATATTATCCAGATGGTCTCAATAATATCTCACTCTCAAGGCTGCATATTTGAAAATGGTTACAGCTGTTGGAATAATGAGCAGAATGTAAGTTCCAGGGACAGGGGAGGGGCTGAGGAACCCCCAGTTGCCCAGGTCTATGTCATTGATCTGTCTGTGGTTACATCCTCTCCATTGTTGATAAGTCCACGCTCATGCTGCTCGTTGTACCAGTAAATACTGAAACAAGTTACTGAGGCAAAGAATAGCAACTTTACTCAGAAAGCCAGCAGATCCAGAAGATGGTGGACTAGTATCCCAAAGAACCATCTTCCAGAGTTAAGAATTCAAAGTTTTTTATACTGGAAGGGGAGGCAGTGTGACTGACTGCTACAGACCTCTTGATGCAAGGATCCTTTGTTCTTGCAGATGTTCGTGAAGGTTTGGTCACAATATTCCTATAAGCTTCCAACAAGGCAAATGGTATTCTCTGTTTTGCAATGTTTTATTTATGTATAAATGGAAAAGTGTTATATACCTTTAAAGGTCAGAGCTTTGAAATTAGGCTATCCTGTGTATTTCAAGCTGCAGACAACATTCTTATAGCAAAAACAATGAAATACAAAGATTAAAAGAAATAGATCCTTTATGGAATCAGATTTGTTCTTTCCTAGTATACCATGACCTCCTCCACCATTATGCTCCCTCTGCAGAAGTCTTTTCAGATGTAAATGGTGTGATTAGGGCCTATAGTCCCCATCTGAACTGTGGTCTCCGATATAAAAGGCTCAGATGGATCAGCTTTCAGTTACAGGCCCACTGTGAATTGCAGATAGGGTAAATACTCTACCCTCTCATTAAGTAAACATATACATTAAGGGCTGGGGAGAGATTTTTAAGTAAAACTTGTGCTGTTTCCAGAAGAAGGGTCAAACTGCATTGAGGGAACAAAAAGCATATGTGCCTATTAGAGATAAATAATGATTCATTCAATTCATGTAGATACTTAAATGCCTAAAGTAGAAGTTGAAATTATATGTTCTAGATAATAGGAAACCATCATCATGAATAAAAAGAAATGTTTTCAAAGAATTCTATAGATTCTTAGAGGAAAGACAATGAGTCTANATGATTCATTCAATTCATGTAGATACTTAAATGCCTAAAGTAGAAGTTGAAATTATATGTTCTAGATAATAGGAAACCATCATCATGAATAAAAAGAAATGTTTTCAAAGAATTCTATAGATTCTTAGAGGAAAGACAATGAGTCTATATTTTTTTTAAGTTGTATCCTCAAAATTTAGAATGGTACCTGGCACAGAAAGACTGCATTATATATTTGCTGTTTGGAATTAATACAACAATAGGCAGGATAATGAAGAAGATTAAGGACATCACTTTGCTGATGAAAGTCTATATAGTCAAAGCTATGGGTTTTCCAGTAGTCATGTATGGATGTGAGAGTTATACCATGAAGAAGACTGAGTGCTNTACCAGCATGAACAGAGAAAAATAGTGAGTATCTAGTTCAAAGAGGGATTTCTAAATATACTATTATATTTCTCAGATTGCATCCTATTGTTTTAAATATGTTATATATAATACTCATGCTTCTTTAAACATTCATATCTAGGGATAGAGAGATTTTAAAAGAAAGAAAATTGATATATCCTGCATCATTCATCAGTTAATTTTAGTAGGCTTATTATTTTGAAAATGTCTAATCATTCCTTTAACCTTTAATTGCAGTAGTCTTTATATGACACCTGTTGTCATCACGCAATTATTATCTAAAATAAAACAACTACTAAAATAGCATGCATACTTTTAGTCTAATCTGTCTATTGCCAGAAGCAGTGGTCCAAAGGGATCAGTTTCTTTAGTTCCTTGTTTGCCAGAAAACATAAAGATACAAGATAAAGCTGTGTTTCAATTAAATTTCAAAGAAAATCAAAATCATTAGATTAGCATAGGCCACACAGGGTTCTTATGAAGAAACTTTTGAAAGGAGTGTCATGATAAATCCCCTATAATATATTAACTTTGCCAACCTTAGTCCACATGGCAATTCTTCCATTCTGCAACCAGACTGTTTCATGTAAAGATTAACCCAGTGATCCTGCACTTGAAAGGGAATACTCTGGGACTTAATTTATATTCAAGCCTCACTGTTCTTTGGGGAAAGGCTGGGTAATCCATACAAATTACAAAGTGATGAAACCAAGAACAGAAATGGAAATGACAAAACTGTCATGTATTTAACCACTTTTGGAAATAAAACTAAAGAGAAATTGGTTAAATATGCTACTGTGAACTCTTTAAAAACTTATGACTGAAAAGAATATAACATTCCCATGAAAACATGGACAATTTTGCTTATTAATTAGTATTTCCTAGTCAGAGCCACTAACTAGAAGTCTACCCAATATTTAATGTTTGTAATGAGGGTTAAATATTGATTCATTTATTTATTTAAAAAGAATAAATTTGACTCAGTTCTAATGAGATGGATGAAACTGGAGTCGATTATACAGAGTGAAGTTAGCCAGAAAGAAAAACACCAATACAGTATACTGACATATATATGGAATTTAGAAAGATAGTAATGATGACCTGTAAGTGAGACAACATAAGAGACACAGAGGTATAGAACGGACTTTTGGCTTCTGAGGGAGAGGGAGAGGGTGGGATGATTTGGGAGAATGGCACTGAAACATGTATACTATCATATAAGATTGATTATATTCTTTGCAGCCAAAGATGGAGAAGCTCTATACAGTCAGCAAAAACAAGACCGGGAGCTGACTGTGGCTCAGATCATGAACTCCTTATTGCCAAATTCAGACTTAAATTGAAGAAAGTAGGGAAAACCACTAGAACATTCAGGTATGACCTAAATCAAATCCCTTATGATTATACACTGGAAGTGAGAAATAGATTTAAGGGCCTAGATCTGATAGATGGAGTGCCTGATGAACTATGGAATGAGGTTCGTGACATAATACAGGAGACAGGGATCAAGACCATACCCATGGTAAAGAAATGCAAAAAAGC
>SJYW01007662.1:92836-107532 GCA_006410735.1 Raphicerus campestris
AGACACAGAGGTATAGAATGGACTTTTGGCTTCTGAGGGAGAGGGAGAGGGTGGGATGATTTGGGAGAATGGCACTGAAACATGTATACTATCATATAAGATACAGGTTGCTTGGGGCTGGTGTACGGGATGATCCGGGGAGATGGTGTGGGGTGGGAGGTGGGAGGGGGCTTTGGCATTGCTAGATCGTGTACACCTGTGGCTGATTCATGTCAATGTATGGAAAAACCAATACAGTATTGTAAAATAGAATAAAGTATTAAATTTTAAAAAAAAGATTCATTTATTTAAAAGAATTGCAAAGTCTGTTGTTTTTAAAACACTATGGGGAAAATGTCCCTTGAGAAAACAACAGCATATTGTATCAGTGCTATATGAAGTGTATGGGTTCATTAAATGAAACTCCTCTTGTCATAGGTCTGTAATTTTGTTCAGGTTCAGGTTCAGTTCAGTCGCTCAGTCATGTCCAACTCTTTGCAACCCCATGGACTGCAGCACACCAGGCCTCCCTGTCCATCACCAACTCCCGGAGTTTATTCAAACTCATGTCCGTTGAACTGGTGATGCCATGCACCCTCTGTCGTCCCCTTCTCCTCCTGCCTTCAATCTTTCCCAGCATCATGGTCTTTTCAAATGAGTCAGCTCTTCACATCAGGTGGAAAAAGTATTGGAGTTTCAGCTTCAACATCAGTCCTTCCAATGACTATTCAGGTCTGATTTCCTTTAAAATGGACTGGTTGGATCTCACTGCAGTCCGAGGGATTCTCAAGAGTCTTCTCCAACACCACAGTTCAAAAGCATCTGTTCCTCAGCACTCAGGTTTCTTTGTAGTCCAACTCTCACATCCATACATGACTACTGGAAAAGCCATAACCTTGACTAGATGGACCTTTGTTGGCAAAGTAGTATCTCTGCTTTTTAATATGTAATATCTATTCAATATAAAAATACATAGACACAAAGAAATAATTATCCAATATTATGAAATGATATCTTGAAGCTTATAAATGAAATGAATATGAAACATATATGAAGTGAAAAAAGCAGTTTATGTTGAAAATCTTAGCATGTAAATAGATATATCTTCAAATATGTATGTAAACAAAGTACTTCTCTTGGTTCTAAATATCACTTTTACGTGATATACCTATGCTTCAGTACTGAAATTTTTCATTATAAACTTAAAAACACATATCATTATTAGTAAACTTTGAGAAAACATGTGCCAGATATATCTGAATGTTTCAAAATTATAGAAAATGAATGGGATACTCCAATAATGAGCCTAAAATATAGTGGGACAGAAAGATTTTCATGTGATAATCCACAGTCAAAGGAATGATCAGATAATTGGTATCAAAAGGCTACAAAGAATGTCATAACATTAATGGTGAGTGGAATTTCAGGCTGAGAGAATTCTGCACAGAGAAAGGAAAGCTATTATTATATTCCAGATTTGAGGGTGGCAGGAGACTAGAGTGTGAGTTTGTGTCGCATTGTCTATTGAAGTGGAATGGTAATGGCCTATGTAGTTAAACTGTCTAACTGAAGTTTTGGTTACTTTTTGTAAACCAGTTTCTATGAAAAGCATGCCAAGTTGCTACCCTTATCACATTACATCTATATCATACTGAATAATAGATTCTCATGTCTTCTGAACAATGTGAATAGTGCTATGCTATGCTGGCCACACCTCCATTTTCTCAGAAGCTTTATCTGAGCAATTCATCCAAAGGTACCTTGACAAGTTTGTGTATGGATAGGAGATAAACACAGTAGAGTAACTGGACATACTTTCTTGTTCTGTGGGTCTGAAAGTCATATGTCTGTATGTAACAGGCCAAGATCAGAGCTTTTCACATCACCAACTGTTGGACAATTGTTAAAACAAATTAGATGAAAATAAGGCTAGTGTATTTGAAATGGAAAATAGATAATTTTCGTGGTATCTCTATTATATATATATAATATATATTATATATATGTATGTATAATCCTAAAAAAATCTTAAACAACAGCTATTTACCTGGTTACTAGTATAATGAATAATTTAGAATGTATAAGATTCATTGGATCTAAATGTGTTTGTTTTAATTTTTAAAATATAGAGGAAAGACATTTAAGTTCAGTGAAAATTAGTATAATAAATTAGTGTTCTGCAAGGCATAACTTCATTCCCTACCATTGAAGAAGCTCTGACAAAAGTGTGAAGATTGATCCTTTTCCTGTCAACTCTTCAAATCCTACCTTAGTGAATTTTTGCATAGGTTTTTCTTCTGCCAAATATTTCCTGATTATATTCTGTAATATCCTAAATATATTACTAGAGAAAAATATTTTAAAATTTGAATGTAAACAATTTTGAATTAACAGATCTGATATGATTTAATACTTTGTATAAATATTATCTATATGTTATATTTTATAATATACTATGTAAATGTATATGAAATAAATCCTTGCTCAACTAGAGCTGCCCACATGATAGGTAATTTAGTCACAAATCAGTGTTTCTATGCTATAGACTTGGAGAATCTACCCTTGAGCCTTGTAGTCAAAACTACAAATACTTGTTACAAGGTTCTCCAGTCTTTTTAAACAAAAGTGGCTTGATCAGTCATTAAAAAATAGTTTAATAGCTTATTGCAAGATAGAGACTGTTTAGGCTAATGGGGAACTAGAAATAAATGGAATATGCAACAGCTCTGTCCTTACCAACTTACATTCTATGAAGGGAGAAAATTGATTTCCCTTACATTCTTCTTACACTGCTTTGGTGTATGTGTGTGTGTGGTAGGGGGGATATACCTCTAGACATAGAGATTGATAGATAGATTGATTAATGCCCTATTTCTGTAGATTATTTCATCCAATATTTCAAAAGGACTTTTTGGATTATGTAATATACTGTGGAGCCTATCTTAAACTACTGTCTGATTGCTTTATTTGCAGCATATGCCTGTCTCACTCTGTGCTGTGTGGTTACTTTGCCATATCTCAACCACTCTGCTCTGCTGCTGTCTATATTCTTGGGTCCCTAAGTTTCTCCCACATTGATACCAATCAGTTGTCCTTGAAAGGCTGCAAGTTTCCTATCATCTCTCAACATTATTCACTTTCATTTGCCATAAAAAAAAAAAAGATATTTTGTAAATGATCTAGAAGCTGTCATTCCTCTCAGACTGATGTTTAGACTCTTACCAAAATTCTCTTTTTAGCTCTCAGTGGTACTCTTGCCTGGAAAATCCCATGGACAGAGGAGCCTGGTAGGCTGCAGTCCATGGGGTCACTAGGAGTTGGACATGACTGAGCAACTTCACTTTCACATTTCACTTTCTTGCATTGGAGAAGGAAATGGCAACCCACTCCAGTATTCTTGCCTGGAGAACCCCAGGGATGGGGGAGCATGGTGGGCTGCCGTCTATGGGGTCACAGAGTCGGACACAACTGAAGTGACTTAACAGCAACAGTATGGAACTGACATTCACTGATCTTCACACTGGGACCTTGTCCAGTATAATTTGTGTTTATTCACTGAAAAGTGAAATTAAGATCAATTACTCTGGTAAATTGGGGCGTTCCTGATAGCTCAGTTAGTAAAGAATCTGCCTGCAGTGCAGGAGACCCTGGTTCAATTCCTGGGTCAAGAAGATCTGCTGGAGAAGGGATAGGCTACCCACTCCAGTATTCTTTCTTCTTCCCTGTCGCTCAGCTGGTAAAGAAAGAATCTACCTGCAATGTGGGAGATCTGGGTTCAGTCCTTGGGTTAGGAAAATCCCCTGGAGAAGGGAAAGGCTGCCCACTCCAGCATGCTGGCCTGGAGAATTCCATGGACTGTATACTCCATGGGGTCACAAAAAGTCAGACACTATTGAGTGACTTTCACTTTCACTCTGAAAAATTAGTATGAGTTCCCAAATATATAATTATAGAAACATTTGAGGCATGTAAATTTATAAAATTATCTATTGAAAAAGAAAAATATACATGCTTAATCCCCTCAAAATTAATACTGAATATTTTATTCAGAACCATCAAAATTGTATCAGTGAACTTTGTAACTTTTCATAATGAATTTATAAGCAGAAATTTAGATATATTCTTTAGTTTTATAGTATTGTATATATATATTGAATTAATTAAAACAAAATTACAAATAATATGTGTAAAATATAATACAATGATAAATATTGATCTATGAGAAACCTAATATCAAAGCTGAGATCTGTTTTTATAACTAATTTAAAGAACCAGTCTTCCCATCACTCACTGATGTTGTTTCTGAATGTAAGTGAAGGTTAGATGGTAATACAGATTAATTGAGTTACTTGTTATTTTATATGTTTCTATTGCCAGGACAGAAACTGTGAGAGCTTTATTCACAGTTCTATATACTGTACCTAGCATGGTGTCTGACTTCATTCAAGGAGCTCAATAGATATTAGTGAATGAATGATAAAATAAATTTGGTTGTGTTTGTAAAATGAAACCTATTCAATATAAATTCTGAGCATTTATATAAAATATGAAAAGAAGAAATATAGGTACATGGAATTATGTCAATAGTTTTATTGAGAATTCAATGTGTAGCTACTTTCTATAGAAACTCAGGATACAAGATATTTAAGAACATAATTTGATTAGAAGCAGACATTAATTCCAGAATCTCACAGAGACATTTTTCCTAAAGTCATTACAGATTAACAAATGGAAATAAACCCCAGTGCTATTTGTGTGTAAAGTGAAGCAACTCAACTCACACTGAAATTTATGTGTGTGCAAAAGCAATTGCAGTTTTACATTGTTGAACATTGAACTGTTTTTACATTTGTTAAACTTTACATTGTTGAACATTACTTAAGTAAATTTGTTTATGTTATACATTCATTTTAATGCACATTTCTTGCTTCATTTTTTTGTTAATAACATTACATGCTGTTTATTTTATATTTATTTTAGACTGTAGAAATGGTAGACAAAAAGCAAATTTGAGCGATTCTTTTATTCAAGTTCAAAATGGGTTGTAAAGCAGCAGAGACAGCTGCTGCTAAGTCACTTCAGTCATGTCCAACTCTGCGACCCCATGGATGGCAGCCCACCAGACTCCCCTGTCCCTGGGATTCTCCAAGCAGAAATAGTGGAATGGGTTGCCATTTCTTTCTCCAGCAGAGACAGCTAGCAACATCAATAACAAATTTGGCCCAGGAACTGCTAATGAACACACAGTGCAGTAGTAGTTCAAGAAGTTTTGCAAAGGAGCCAAGAACCTTGAAGACTAGTGATCAGCCATTGGAAGTTGACAACGATGAACTGAGAGCCATCATGGAAGCTGAGCCTCTTACAACTACTTGAAAAGTTGCTGAAGAAATCAGTGTCAACCATTCTACAGTAATCTGGCATTTGAAGCAAACTGGAATGGTAAAAAAGCTTGATAAGTGAGTGCCTTGTGAGCTGACTGAAAAAAAAAAAAACCTGTTTTGAAATGTCATCTTCTCTTATTCTACACTACAACAGAAAAGCATTTCTTGATCGGATTGTGACATGTCATGACAATCAACAATGACCAGCTCTGTGGCTGGACTGAGAAGAAGCTCCAAAGCACTTCCCCAAGCCAAACCTGTATCAAAAACAAAGGTCATGGGCACTGTTTGGTGGTCTGCTGCCCATCTGATCCACTACAACTTTCTGAATCCTAACAAAACCATTACCTCTGAGAAATATGCTTAACAAATCAATGAGATGTACCAAAAATTGCAGTGCCTGCAGCTGGCATTGTCAATAGAATATGCCCAATTATCCACGACAATGCCTAACTGCAAGTTGCACAGCCAACATTTCAGAAGTTGACTGAATTCGGCTATTAAGTTTTGACTCATCTGCCATATTCACCTGACCTCTCACCAACTACCACTTCTTCAAGCATCTTGACAACTTATTGCAGAGAAAATGCTTCCACAACACAACCAGTAGAATGCAAAAAAATGATTTTTAAGAGTTTGTTAAATCCTGAACCATGGATTTTTATGCTACAAGAATAAACAAACTTATTTCTCATTGACGCAACTGTGTTGATTACAATGGTTTCTATTTTGATTAACAAAGAAATGCTTGAGCCTATTTAGAATGATTTAAAATTCAAGCTCCAAAACTGCAGTTACTTTTGTAGCAACCTAATAGGTGCAATAAAGCAAAAATAGATGTTTTTCTGGGACTCTCTTGCTTTTTCGATGATCAAGTGGATGTTGGCAATTTGATCTCTGGTTCCTCTACCTTTTCTAAAATCAGCTTGAACATCTGGAAGTTCACGGTTCAGGTATTGCTGAAGCCTGGCTTGGAGAATTTTGAGCATTACTTTACTAGCCTGTGAGATAAGTGCAATTGTGCAGTAGTTTGAGCATCTCTGGCATTGCCTTTCTTTGTGATTGGAATGAAAACTGATCTTTTCCAGTCCTGTGGCCACTGATGAGTTTTCCAAATTTGCTGGCATATTGAGTGCAGCACTTTCTCATCTTTCAAGATTTGAAATAGCTCAACTGGAATTGAGTCTTCCCTGGTGGTTCAGATGGTAAAGCGTCTGCCTGCAATGTGGGAGACCTGGGTTCGATCCCTGGGTTGGGAAGATCTCCTGGAGAAGGAAACGGTAACCCACTCCAGTACTCTTGCCTAGAGAATCCCACGGGCAGAAGAAGCCTGGTAGGCTACAGTCCATGGTGTCGCAAAGAGTCGGACGCAAAAGAGCGACTTCACTTTCACTTTCAACTGGAATTCCATCACCTCCACTAGCTTTGTTCGTAGTGATGCTTTCTAAGGCCCGCTTGACTTCACATTCCAGGATGTCTGGCTCCAGGTGAGCGATAACACCATCATGATTATCCGGGTCATGATTATCTTTTTTGTATAGTTCTTCTGTGTATTCTTGCCACCTCTTCTTAATATCTTCTGCTAGGTCCATACAATTTCCGTCCTTTATCAAGCCCATCTTTGCATGAAATTTTCCCTTGGCAGCTCTAATTTTCTTGAAGAGACCTCTAGTCTTTCCCATTCTATTGTTTTACTGTATTTCTTTGCATTGATCACTGAGGAAGGCTTTTTTATGTCTCCTTGCTATTCTTTGGAACTCTGCATTCAAATGGGAATATCTTTTCTTTTCCCCTTTGCTTTTTCTCTTCTCTTCTTTTCACAGCTATTTGTAAGGCCTCCTCAGACAGCCATTTTGCCCTTTTGCATTTCTTTTCCATAGGGATGGTCTTGATCCCTGTCTCCTGTACAATGTCACGAACTTCCATTCATAGATCATCAGGTACTCTGTCTATTAGATCTAGTCCATTAAATGTATTTCTCACTTCCGCTGTATAATCATCAGGGATTTGATTTACATCATACCTGAATGATCTAGTGGTTTTCCCTACTTTCTTCAATTTAAGTCTGAATTTGGGAGTAAGGAGTTCATGATCTGAGCCACAGTCAGCTCTCGGTCTTGTTTTTGCTGAAGTCTATGATTTTTCCAGTGGTCATGTATGGATGTGAGAGTTGGGGTGTGAAGAAAGATGAGTGCCAAAGAATTGATGGTTTTGAACTGTGGTGCTAGAGAAGACTCTTGAGAGTCCCTTGGACTGCAAGGAAATCCAATCAGTCCATCCTAAAGGAGACTAGTCCTGGGTGTTCATTGGCAGGACTGATGCTGAGGATGAAACTCCAATATTTTGGCCACCTCATGCAAAAAGTTGACTTTTTTTGGAAAAAACCCTGATTATGGGAAGGATTGGGCCAGGAGGAGAAGGGGATGACAGAGGACGAGATGGCTGTATGGCATCACCGACTTGTTGCACATGAGTTTGTGTGAACTCCAGGAGTTGGTGATGGACAGGGAGGCCTGGTGTGCCGCAATTCATGGGGTTGCAAACAGTCAGACCCGACTGAGTGACTGAACTGAACTGAACTGACTGAGTAAATGCAAGAGGGGGTGGCTTATGTGTCTATTAGTCTGTGGGAAGTACTAGGAAGATAAACAAGATAATAAATTTGCTTGCTTACTCACATCCTTGATATCACTTATAGTTAACTTTAATTTTTTTATTACTTTACCAAAAGATTTCATGTTTGGTCAAAGAATAAAAAGAGTTAAATTACTAATAAAACTCTACATTCTAGAATTCTTTGCACATGTTTATAATCAGTGAGGTAAATTATCTAAGGACAAGGGTTTTACTAATTGTATAAATGGAAAACAAAGAAGTCATCAGTAAAGAAATAATGACTGAAAAGATGTATTTTTCCTTTTTATTAGCTGTGTATTAACCTATAGATTGAAATTGAGGCAGAGATTATCATCAATAAAATGCTTAACAGTGACCGAAGAAGACTTTCATGTTTTCCTAATGATCATTCTTACCTCATAATCTAATAAATATGTAGGGGCAATCCTTATTTGACATCAATTCATTAAATATCAGTGAGTAGAAGGGGGCAACAGAGAACAAGATGGTTGGATGGCATCACTGACTCAATGGACATGAGTTTGAGCAAGCTCCTGGAGATGGTGAAGGACAGGGAAGCCTGACATGCTATAATCCATGGGATAGCAGACAGTTGGGCATGAATGAGGGTTCAACAATAATAACAACATTCATATGTGCATGAAGATGCTGATGTAACAAATGTGTCTAGAAAAGGCAAATATTTCAGAAGAGTTTAATCCAATCTTGAAATTTCTGAATAGAGCAATAAGAAAATCATGTACTCAAGAACTTTAATGGACAGTATTTTGTCACTTAACATTCAAGAATCCATTGAACCCATGAATCAAGAAGTCATTTTTATGACTAGCTTAATAATTTTATTTGGTGCATATGAAAAGTTTTAAGCATTTATAAAACTCAAGGAACAGAATAGCAGAAAAGTATTAGAAATTTTTTTTTTGCTGTGATTTTATTTTTTTTTGTTAGAAGAAAAAAATTTTTTATATTCTCTTTTAGATTTACATTTAATTAGAGGATAATTACTTTACAATGTTGTATTGGTTTCTGTAGCACAACAATAGGAGTCAGACATAGGTATACATGCATCCCCTCCCTCTGAACTTCCCTCCTACCCCATCATCCCACCCTCTAGGTTGTCACAGAGCACCGAGGAGTTGAGCTCCCTTATTACACAGCAACTTACCACTAGCATCTGTTATACACATGGTAATGTGTATATTTCAGCATTACTCTCTTAGTTCTTTGCTCCTTCTTCTTCCCCTGCTATGTCCAAAAGTCTGCTGTTCTCTATGGCTATGTCTCTATCCCTGCCCTGAAAATAAGTTCATCAGTGCTGTAATATTTTTTAGTTAGACAGCAAGCACAAGACTCTTTTCATGTGGAAATATGGTTATAAATAATGGTAAGTTCCCTTCTAGGTCTAAAATTCTGAGTCTCTTTTGTTGAATTTTGGACTCCATTCACTAAAATTTGAGATTTCTTTGCAGAATTATTTCTCTTCCTTAAAGACATTTTATCATTATCTTGACAAAACTGTTATCCATTTCTCCTATTTGCTTTTTTTAAAATTCTACTTTACAATACTGTATTGGTTTTGCCATAATTTGACATGAATCAGCCACATGTGTACATGTGCTCCCAATCCTGAAACCCCCTCCCACCTCCCACCCCATATCATCTCTCTGGATCATCCCCATGCACCAGCCCCAAGCATCCTGTATCCTGTATTGAACATAAACTGGCACTTCATTTCTTACATGATAGTATACATGTTTCAATGCCATTCTCCCAAATCATCCCACCCTCTCCCTCTCCCCCAGATGTCAAAAGTCCGTTCTATACTTTTGTGTCTCCTATATTGTCTCACTTACAGGGTCATCATTACTATCTTTCTAAATTCCATATATATGTGTCAGTATACTGTATTGGTGTTTTTCTTTCTGGCTTACTTCACTCTGTATAATCGGCTCCAGTTTCATCCATCTCATTAGAACTGAGTCAAACTTATTCTTTTTAAGGGCTGAGTAATACTCCATTGTGTATATGTACCACAGCTTTCTTATCCAATCATCTGTTGATGGACATCTGGGTTGTTTCCATGTCCTGGCAATTATAAATAATGCTGCAATGAACATTGGGGTACATGTGTCTCTTTCAATTCGGGTTTCCTCGGTGTGTATGCCCAGCAGTGGGATTGCTGGGTCATAGGGCAGTTCTATTTGCAATTTTTTAAGGAATCTCCACACTGCCCTCCATAGTGGCTGTACTAGTTTGCATTCCCACCAACAGTGTAAGAGGGTTCCCTTTTCTCCACATCCTCTCCAGCATTTATTGCTTGTAGACTTTTGGATCGCAGCCATTCTGACTGGTGTGAAATGATACCTCATTGTGGTCTTGATTTGCATTTCTCTGATAATGAATGATGTGGAGCATCTTTTCATGTGTTTGTTAGCCATCTGTATGTCTTCTTTGGAGAAATGCCTATTTAGTTCTTTGGCCCATTTTTTGATTGGATCGTTTATTTTTCTGGTGTTGAGCTGCACAAGTTGCTTGTATATTTTTGAGATTAGTTGTTTGTCAGTTGCTTCATTTGCTATTGTTTTCTCCCACTCAGAAGGCTGTCTTTTCACCTTACTTATAGTTTCCTTTGTTGTGCAGAAGCTTTTAATTTTAATTAGATCCCATTGATTTATTTTTGCTTTTATTTCCAGTATTCTGGGAGGTGGATCATAGAGGATCCTGCTGTGAAAATTATAATTTTAAAATACAAATTTATTTTTATATAAATTATAAAACTAACTTTATATATAGAAAATACATAGTTATATGTGTAATATATATATTTAATGTATAACATCTAAATAATACCATTTTAAAAAAACTTTAATCCTCCATAGATTTCTACAGCATGTGGCAGATGTCTAAAAGTCTGTGAAGTTGGAGTGATAGGTTTCTTCTCAAAGTATCCATTCTACATCAGGAAATAATCATTAATATATGGTATATGCATCTGAAGACTCTACAGTAAGAATTGATTGAAAATAAAGAATTATTAATAGAATCTCAGATAGAATGTATAGGGCTAGAAGAGAGGAAGCAGACAGCTGAGGTACCTCAACACAGAGAGACTAGAATGAACTGATTTGGTCACATTAAAATACTGACAAAATTCATACATACATTTGTTCAAATCACAATTCTGCACCCTCAAAGAATGACACTCATATTAAGATGAATGCNGAATAATCATTGATATATGGTATATGCATCTGAAGACTCTACAGTAAGACTTGAGTGAAAATAAAGAATTATTAATAGAATCTCAGATAGAATGTATAGGGCTAGAAGAGAGGAAGCAGAGAGCTGAGGTACCTCAACACAGAGAGACTAGAATGAACTGATTTGGTCACATTAAAGTACTGACAAAATTCATACATACATTTGTTCAAATCACAATTCTGCACCCTCAAAGAATGACACTCATATTAAGACGAATGCTGATATTAAATGCAGATCTCTGATGTGTAAATATGAGATTAAGTGTTAATGTGCATTTATAGAAACAGCAGAGGACCCTGGCAAGCTGCAGGCCATGGAGTCACAAAGAGTCAGACATGACCGAACGACTAAGCACAGATCACCTTCACTTTTCATTTCAGGCTTCTCTGGTGGCTCAGTTGGTAAAGAATCCGACTGCCATGCAGGAGACCTGGGTTTGATCCCCGGGTTGGAAAGATCCCCACTCCAGTATTTTTGCCTGGAGAATCCCTATGGACAGAGGAGCCTGACATACTGCAGTCCATGGGGTCACAAAGAGTTGGACATGACTGAGTGACTAAGTACAGCACACAGAACAGAAACAGCAAACAGTTTAAAGTATTCTTGTTACAAAAGTTGATAAGAACTTAATATGATTTATGCATTGCATGAGAACTAATACAGTCTTTTTGATATATTTAATAGTTTACCTTTTTCTTAACATTTATTCAACTAATCTCCAAATTTGAACTTTATTTACAATATTTGTTTTATTTATAATAAGTAATATACATTTTTAATAAATAAAGCAATTTAAAATTTATCTCAGGAACACTGACTATATAAAATATCTAAAAGTTATATATTGAGTCATGAGTAAAGTGGCATATGTGATACATATGCAATGCATATTTACATTTTATAAATATAGAAACTTACATTACTCTATAGTCATTGCTTTCTGGAAGAAAGGTTTTTATTCCCTAGTGGCTCAGATGGTAAAGCCTCTATCTGCAATGCAGGAGACCCAGGTTCAATCCCTGGGTTGGGAATATCCCCTGGAGAAGGAAATGGCAGTCCACTCCAGTATTTTTGCCTGGAAAATCCCATGGACAGCAGAGCCTGGTGGGCTACCATCCATGGGGTCGCAAAGAGTAGGACACGACTGAGCGACTTCACTTTCACTTTTCAAGACTTCATTAAATGGAGGAAGTATGTAATTTGTCATCATTCAATTGAGAAATTTCAATTAATGCCTAAAGTTAGTATTTAAAAATCTATTTTAGTTTCAGTAAGAGTTAGTAACCTAATATTGCCGATTCATTATGTGTTTATTTTTAACTTAAATTTTATGCCCATAAATTATATACTTTGCACTTATACTATTATAGATAGTTTTTCACCAGTCCACTTTAGATCATTTTGAAGGGTATGTCCTACCAGTGATTGTGGTTATTGGCCAAATATTTCCAGCTCTCCTCCCTTCCAGTCACATGTTAGATGTGCATTTTTTTTATTTTATTATAAACTTTTATAACTATGTGATTAAATATAGGTAATGAGAAAGATAGTTCCAGACTGAGCATTTAATTATTATTTTTTGATTCTTTTCAAAACCTCCCCCTCCCCAACTTTGGCCATGATAACTAGCAATGTTTAAAGTTGTGCCTACTCCATAATCCTGAGAAAATTCTCTCTCCATATTTGATAAAGTACAGTGTAATCAACAAATAAATTTGTGTTGTGTAAGCTAGTAAGATTTTGAATTTGTTTTTGTTTTTTGTTGTTACTATAGCATGATTCAGGCTTCCCAGGTGGTGCTAGTGGTAAAGAGCCTGCCTGCTAATGTAGGAGATGTAAGAGGAATGAGTTAGATCCCTGAGTCAGGAAGATCCTCTGGAGGAGGGCATGGCAACTCATTCCAGTATTCTTACCTGGGGAATCCCATGGACAGAGGAGCCTGGCAGGATACGGTCCATAGGGTCACAAAGAGTCAGGCACAACTAAAGTGACTTGGCACATAGCATGATTCAGTCGATCCTTATGATACAGAGACTGGTACTGAGACAGGGTAATGCTGCTGTAATGGCATCAATTATAGACCGTGCGGTAAGCAAGGAAAAAGCTATATTTAGAGTATTGGAGAATGGGATTTTGAATGTAGTGGCAAAACACTTGGTAAACGTGTTGCCTGAAATGGTGTTAAAAAGAAATAATGTACTTAAGGCTTCATATTCTAAAATAAGAGGCTAGAAAATAGGCTAGTAGCCTTTGCTCATTGCTATTGGCTATATTTACAAAGTACTAGTAGGAAGAGACAAACATGAAATAATTGGTTGTTGTAACAAAGAAAAATGAAAAGAGAGGGTTCAAAGATTTGGCAGCTGAGTTAGAGGAGACAACTGCTCTCAATTCCAATGTGTAAAATATAAAANGGAAGAGACAAACATGAAATAATTGGTTGTTGTAACAAAGAAAAATGAAAAGAGAGGGTTCAAAGATTTGGCAGCTGAGTTAGAGGAGACAACTGCTCTCAATTCCAATGTGTAAAATATAAAATGGAAAAGGTTTTGAGCAACAGTCCACTTAGAATTTACCCTTTTGCATGACTGAGATCACTAGTCATCAGTTCAGTTCAGTTCAGTCACTCAGTCATGTCCGACTCTTTGCGACCCCATGAATTGCAGCACGCCAGGCCTCCCTGTCAATCATCAATCCACAGGAGTTCACTCAGACTCTGGTCCATCGAGTCAGGGATGCCATCCAGCCATGTCATCCACTGTCATCCCCTTCTCTTCCTGCNAAGCTGAAACTCCACTACTTTGGCCACCTCATGCAAAAAGTTGACTCATTGGAAAAGACTGTGATGCTGGGAGGGATTGGGGGCAGGAGGAGAATGGGATGACAGAGGATGAGATGGCTGGATGGCATTACTGACTCTATGGACATGAGTCTGAGTGAACTCTGGAAGTTGGTGATGGACAGGGAGGCCTGATGTGCTATGATTCATGGGTTTGCAAAGAATCGGACACGACTGAGTGACTGAACTGAACTGATGCTAAACAACTGATTTTCAACATTGATGAAACACCCTTCTGGTAGAAGATGCCATCTATGACTTTCATTGCCAGAGAGGAGAAGTCAATGTCTGCCCTCAAAGCTTCAAAGGACAGGCTAACTTATTAGGGGCTAATGTACCTGGTGATTCTATTTTTTTTTAATTTAATACTTTATTCTATTTTACAATACTGTATTGGTTTTGCCATACATTGACATGAATCAGCCACAGGTGTACCCGATCTCCCAATGTCAAAGCCCCCTCCCACCTCCCACCCCACACCATCTCCCCAGATCATCCCGTACACCAGCCTCAAGCATCCTGTATCCTGTACTGAACATAGACTGGTGCTTCATTTCTTATATGATAGTATACATGTTTCAGTGCCATTCTCCCAAATC
>SJYW01007662.1:121355-136719 GCA_006410735.1 Raphicerus campestris
CTTGACTTCTTAGTCCAGAATGTCTGGCTCTAAGTGAGTATCACACCATCTTTGTTATCTGGTCATTAAGATCTTTTTGTATAATTCTTGTGTGTATTTTTGCCACCTCTTCTTAACATCTTCAGCTTCTGTTAAGTCCATAACATTTCTGTCTTTTATTGTGACTATCTTTGGTACCCTTTGTACCTCTAATTTTCTTGAAGAGATCTCTAGTCTTTCCCTTCTATTGTTTCCCTCTATTTCTTTGCAGTGATCACTGAGGAAGACTTTCTTATCTTTTGTTGACATCCTTTGGAACTCCGCACTCATTCGGATATATCTTTCCTTTTACTTCTTTTCTCAGCTGTCTGTAAGGCCTCCTCAGACAACCATTTTGCCTCTTTGTATTCTTTTTCTTGGGAAGTGGTTTAATCACCACTTCCTGTACAGTATTATGAACCTCCATCCATAGTTCCTTCCTCAGGCTGTCTATCAGATCTAATCCCTTGAACCTCTTTGTCACTTAATCATAAGGGATATGACTTAGATCATACCTGAATGGTCTAGTGGTTTTCCCTACTTTCTTCAATTTAAGTCTGAATTTTTCAATAAGGAGATTATGATCTTAGCCACAGTCTTCCTGGTCTTATTTTTGCTGACTGTGTAGAGCTTTTCCACATTTGGCTGCAAAGAATATAATCAATCTAATTTTGGTATTGACAATCTGGTGATGTTCATGTGTAGATTTGTCTCTTGTTTCTTGGAAACAGATGTTTGCTATGACCATTGTGTTCTCTTGGCACAACTCTGTTAGCCTTTGCTCTGCTTCATTTTGTACTCCAAGGCCAAACTTTCCTGTTTCTCCAGATATTTCTTGACTTCCTACTTTTGCATTTCAGTCCCCTGTGATGAAATGGACATCTCTTGTTGGTATTAGCTCTAGAAGGTCTTGTATGTCTTTATAGAACTGTTCAACTTCAGCTTCTTTGACTTTGGTGGTTGGGGCATAGATTTGGATTACATTGATATTGAATGGTTTGCCTCCCCTCCAAAACAAACAAGAGACCTTTCTGTGATCTTTGAGATGGTACTCAAGAACTGCATTTGGACTCTTTTTGAACTGATCTTTACTGAACACTTGCTGTGTCCCACGCACTATCCTAAGAATTTTTATTTATACAAAGTCAGTTATTTCTCAAAACCCTATGAGGTAGGTATTTTATCATTGACTTACTTTCTGAAAAGCAGAAAGTTGAATTAACGTGTCTCAGCTGGGCTTGCTCAGAAGGTAAATAATTTGTCTGCAATGCAGAAGACTTGGGTTCAATCTCTGAGTTGGGAAGATCCCCTGGAGAAGGGAATGGAAACCCACTCAAGTACCCTTGCCTGGAGAATTTCCTGGACAGAGTAGCCTGGTGGGTTGTAGTTCGTGGGTTTGCAGAGAGTTGGACATGACTGAGCAACTAACACATAAACACACAATGAATAAGTGGTCAAGTGCAGAATTCAAAAGTGCATTCTGTCATTGAGCCATGGTAAGCACTTCAACATGGTTAAGGTACAGAGAAGTGCATTTTGTAAATTAAAAAAAAGAACACATTTAAGCTGTATATTTATATACAGTGTGTGCACACACACACACACTCCAGTGGTCCACTTGGATGTCATAAAGTATATAAATCCGCCTCCATGACTTATTACATGTGTGGTTTTGGAGAAGTTCTTTTATTCTCACTTGTTTCAGCTTCCTCATCCATAAAACAGGTATGATGTTTACATTTACCCTACTGGAGTTTGGTAAGAATTAATGAATTAATATATGAAAAACCCTTGAAGCAGGGCCTCAAATATTCCAGGTGTTCAGCAAATGTTGGTTTATGAAGATGATTGTTATGATGATAATGAAGATGATTGTTATGATGATAATGAAGATATATCGACATTAAACATGGAAGAAACATTATTTTGTTCCTTTAAGCCCTATAGGCAAATAATTTTGTGTAATACTTTTTACTCTAAAATCAGAAATCCTGAACTCAATTGCATTTGCCTAATATTGGCCAGTCCTAATCTCATTCTATTTCAAAGATCTTTCTGAATCTAAAATTGTTTTTGTGGCAAACACTGTGTGTCTTATNTCATACCTGAATGGTCTAGTGGTTTTCCCTACTTTCTTCAATTTAAGTCTGAATTTTTCAATAAGGAGATTATGATCTTAGCCACAGTCTTCCTGGTCTTATTTTTGCTGACTGTGTAGAGCTTTTCCACATTTGGCTGCAAAGAATATAATCAATCTAATTTTGGTATTGACAATCTGGTGATGTTCATGTGTAGATTTGTCTCTTGTTTCTTGGAAACAGATGTTTGCTATGACCATTGTGTTCTCTTGGCACAACTCTGTTAGCCTTTGCTCTGCTTCATTTTGTACTCCAAGGCCAAACTTTCCTGTTTCTCCAGATATTTCTTGACTTCCTACTTTTGCATTTCAGTCCCCTGTGATGAAATGGACATCTCTTGTTGGTATTAGCTCTAGAAGGTCTTGTATGTCTTTATAGAACTGTTCAACTTCAGCTTCTTTGACTTTGGTGGTTGGGGCATAGATTTGGATTACATTGATATTGAATGGTTTGCCTCCCCTCCAAAACAAACAAGAGACCTTTCTGTGATCTTTGAGATGGTACTCAAGAACTGCATTTGGACTCTTTTTGAACTGATCTTTACTGAACACTTGCTGTGTCCCACGCACTATCCTAAGAATTTTTATTTATACAAAGTCAGTTATTTCTCAAAACCCTATGAGGTAGGTATTTTATCATTGACTTACTTTCTGAAAAGCAGAAAGTTGAATTAACGTGTCTCAGCTGGGCTTGCTCAGAAGGTAAATAATTTGTCTGCAATGCAGAAGACTTGGGTTCAATCTCTGAGTTGGGAAGATCCCCTGGAGAAGGGAATGGAAACCCACTCAAGTACCCTTGCCTGGAGAATTTCCTGGACAGAGTAGCCTGGTGGGTTGTAGTTCGTGGGTTTGCAGAGAGTTGGACATGACTGAGCAACTAACACATAAACACACAATGAATAAGTGGTCAAGTGCAGAATTCAAAAGTGCATTCTGTCATTGAGCCATGGTAAGCACTTCAACATGGTTAAGGTACAGAGAAGTGCATTTTGTAAATTAAAAAAAAGAACACATTTAAGCTGTATATTTATATACAGTGTGTGCACACACACACACACTCCAGTGGTCCACTTGGATGTCATAAAGTATATAAATCCGCCTCCATGACTTATTACATGTGTGGTTTTGGAGAAGTTCTTTTATTCTCACTTGTTTCAGCTTCCTCATCCATAAAACAGGTATGATGTTTACATTTACCCTACTGGAGTTTGGTAAGAATTAATGAATTAATATATGAAAAACCCTTGAAGCAGGGCCTCAAATATTCCAGGTGTTCAGCAAATGTTGGTTTATGAAGATGATTGTTATGATGATAATGAAGATGATTGTTATGATGATAATGAAGATATATCGACATTAAACATGGAAGAAACATTATTTTGTTCCTTTAAGCCCTATAGGCAAATAATTTTGTGTAATACTTTTTACTCTAAAATCAGAAATCCTGAACTCAATTGCATTTGCCTAATATTGGCCAGTCCTAATCTCATTCTATTTCAAAGATCTTTCTGAATCTAAAATTGTTTTTGTGGCAAACACTGTGTGTCTTATTTCCACTTCAAACTAAAGCTCACAGAAATTGAGGTATATATTCTGTTTATGAATGTGAATCATATTAAACATCTAATAGATGCTTAATAATGAACAATCAAAAAATAGAATAACCCCAGTATTTAAGTATGACTGCTTAGTCAAACTAGGTCACCTCAGGTTATGAAATAAACTACACACAAATGAGTTTTATAAAGTTTAGACACCATGGTTTTACAAAACTACACACAGCATAACCTGCCAGAATTTCATATATTTAAAAAAATCAGGTCAACTGATACTTATTTTAAATACCACAAAATATAAGCCCTCAGTGAACAGAATTTCAGAAATGTTCTTTCTGATTGGACACAGGGAAGAAAGGACATAACTTAGAAACAAAATCTGTAGTTGAGGTTAATCGTGACTTGTGAAGAGCTGTTTCGTAAGTAAATGCCTGTTCCATACTATTTTATCTATTCTGGATGTGGAAGCTGTGAGTTTTAAGTCAGGTCAAGAAAAAAGAAAAAAAAAATACAAAGAAGGAAAGCTATTTCTTAAAAAAAAAAAAAAAATCTAGGCCACATTTGGCTTCAAAAACTTCTTTGCTCATTTATTTGACTGTTGGCCTAAATTTAAAAAGTCAAATTTCAAATAAAATAATCTTTCTTTGTATCAGTTTTTGGGCTACAAATGAGGACAAAAAATAGTGTTTTGGCATTTATGTCTTCATGTCTCCATTATATCTCTATTGTACTGCTCATACACAAATCTTAAAACCATGTGTCCAAATGTAGTTCAAAACTTTTGATTTAGAAATATTGAATTTGTAATGAATTCATTTATTCAATAACCATTTATTGATTTTGTATTAAAGCCTTACTCTGCATGAGGTTTGAAGTGAAGTGAAAGTCGTTCAGCTGTATCCGACTCTTTGCAACCCCATGGACTGTAGCCTGCCAGGCTCCTCTATCCATGGAATTCTCCAGGCAAGAATACTGGAGTGGGTTGCCATTTCCTATTCCAGAGGATCTTCCTAACCCAGGGATCAAACCTGGGTCTCCTATATTGCAGGCAGATTTTTTACTGTCTGAGCCACCAGGAAAACCCACATGAGGCTTGAGAGGGGTCAAAACCTCTTTCATCTTAATTAAATCATCAGTAGTTTAGTTAAATAGAAGGGAATCAACATTCATGCCTGTTTTATATATGGTATGATAAATCGAGGTGCTTGGCTTCATATTCAAACCACCTCAGCACCTTGTTNATTCTCCAGGCAAGAATACTGGAGTGGGTTGCCATTTCCTATTCCAGAGGATCTTCCCAACCCAGGGATCAAACCTGGGTCTCCTATATTGCAGGCAGATTTTTTACTGTCTGAGCCACCGGGAAAACCCACATGAGGCTTGAGAGGGGTCAAAATCTCTTTCATCTTAATTAAATCATCAGTAGTTTAGTTAAATAGAAGGGAATCAACAGTCATGCCTGTTTTATATATGGTATGATAAATCGAGGTGCTTGGCTTCATATTCAAACCACCTCAGCACCTTGCTTTCCTAACTGTAAGACTCTGTGCTAGTTTTATTTTTATTTTTTAATTGATCTGAGACTTTGTTTAAACATCTGCTGCTGCTAAGTCGCTTCAGTCGTGTCCGACTCTGTGAGACCCCATAGACGGCAGCCCACCCGGCTCTCCCGTCCCTGGGATTCTCCAGGCAAGAACACTGGAGTGGGTTGCCATTGCCTTCTACATCCAGTTGCCAACTTAGCTGCAGGAAAAGGAATAATGATATCTACCTCAGAATTGCCTGAAGGCATAAATGAAATGATCTAACTTGAAAGGCTAGTATCATGCCTGGCAAATAATAGTTATTCAGTAAATTATAGTTGCTATTGGAGAAGGCAATGGCACCCCACTCCAGTACTCTTACCTGGAAACTCCCATGGGCGGAGGAGCCTGGTAGGCAGCAGTCCATGGGGTCGCTAAGAGTCAGACAGGACTGAGCGACTTCACTTTCACTTTTCACTTTCATGCATTGGAGAAGGAAATGGCAACCCACTCCAGTGTTCTTGCCTGGAGAATCCCAGGGATGGCGGAGCCCAGTGGGCTGCCGTCTGTGGGGTTGCACAGAGTCGGACATGACTGAAGCGACTTAGCAGCAGCGTAGTTGCTATTGATATCATTATTGTTATGATTACTCCACACACAGTGAAAAATGCCTCCACCAATGCCCAAAGGTAGATGACGCTGTATCTCACTATCTGCTAAACCCCAAATCAATGTCATGGGACATGTGTTCTCTGAATCTAGAGTGCTCAATCAGCATGTTTTTTTCAAATCAAGTATGGATGTTATTTATCATGGTCCAGGAACCTTTGGCTAAATACTAAAATTTCACTCATAATACCTTCAATATATGATCATGGGATAGCAACAAAACAGACAGGCAAGGTCAAATAGCATTTGAAGGAGAATAGAAGACATACAGCAGGCAGGATTGTAGCTAATGTCATGTTTATCTGGAGTGGACTATCAATTATTCCCTGTCTTGGCCATGGCATGAATTCTTGGTTCTATATATGTTTATTTCTATTTCTATTCTCTGAAAGTTCTTTTTTAAATCGATTTATCTATGACTATATCTAAGAGAAGGAAGTGGAGCCGGTGACCTTTTAGCAAAAATCTTGTTCTTGTCTATTTAAGAACTATGGGTTTTGTTAGGGGTGAGTTATACTAGGCTCATGTTTCCAGGTTAATGTATCTCTGGGACTGTAACTCCCTTAAAATTCAGTAAAATGTGACTAACTTTAATGACTGACAACTCCAGGAGCTACAAATACAAATCTCAAATCTTGGCAATAGCTGTGTTCTAAAATCTACTTTGCCTGATAGTGATATGTTCATGTTATATCTTTCCATCTTTTAATTTTTAGCCTAAATGCAAAGTTTTATTTACTACAGATTTATTGTGGACAGCATATGGTTTGATCTTTATTTGTAAATAAAAATTATGTCTCTACTTTTGAATTGAATAGTTTGTGAAATTTAATCAATTTTAATTGATCGATGTAGTTGGATTTAGTTCTGTAACTCACCAAATATTATTTTCCTATCCATTTCTTGGTGCAGTTCTATTCCATTCCTACCTTAATTTGGACTAATTAGCTTTATGAGTCTATTTATCTCAATTATTAATTATTAACTACAAATTGCACTTTGTCCTTGGTGGTTGCTTCAGGGTCTATAATGTACATCATAAAATTATCATAGTCTTGCTCTCAAATAATACTATAACACTTCAATTATAGGGTAAGGACTTACAGTTCAGTTTCAGTTCAGTTTCTCAGTCGTGTCTGACTTTTTGCGATCTCAAAAATCACAGCACGATAGGCCTCCCTGTCCAACACCATCTCCCGGAGTTTACCCAAACTCATGTCCATCGAGTCAGTGTGCCATCCAGCCATCTCATCCTCGGTTGTCCCCTTCTCCTCCTGCCCTCAATTTCTCCCAGCATCAGGGTCTTTTCCAATGAGTCAACTCTTTGCATGAGGTGGCCAAAGTACTGGAGTTTTAGCTTCAGCATCAGTTCTTGCAATGAACGCCCAGGACTAGTCTCCTTTAGGATGGACTGATTGGATCTCCTTGCAGTCCAAGGGACTCTCAAGAGTCTTCTCCAACACCACAGTTCAAAAGCATCAATTCATTGGCACTCAGCTTTCTTCACAGTACAAAACTCACATCCATACATGACCACTGGAAAAACCATAGCCTTGACTAGATGGATCTTTGTTGGCAAAGTAATATCTCTGCTTTTTAATATGCTATCTAGATTGATCATAACTTTCCTTCTAAGGAGTAAGTGTCTTTTAATTTCTTGGCTGCAATACCATCTACAGTGATTTTAGAGCCCCCCAAAATAAAGAATGACACTGTTTCCACTGTTTCCCCATCGATTTCCCATGAAGCGATGGGACCAGATGCCGTGATCTTAGTTTTGTGAATGTTGAGCTGTAAGCCAACGTTTTCACACTCCAATTTCACTTTCATCAAGAGGCTTTTTAGTTCTTTCTGCCATAAGGGTGGTATCATCTGCATATCTGAGGTTACTGATATTTGTCCCGGCAATCTTGATTCCAGCTTGTGCTTCTTCTAGCCCAGTGTTTTTCATGATGTACTCTGCATATAAGTTAAATCAGCAGGGTGACATATAAAGCTTTGATATACTCCTTTTCCTATTTGGAACCAGTCTGTTGTTCCATGCCCAGTTCCAACTGTTGCTTCATGACCTGTATACAGGTTTCTCAAGAGGCAGGTCAGGTCTGGTATTCCCATCTCTTTCAGAGTTTTCCACAGTTTATTGTGATCCACAGATTCAAAGGCTTTGGCATAGTCAATAAACAGATGATCTTATGGAACTCTCTTCTTTTTTCCATGATCCAGCAAATGTTGGCAATTTGATCTCTGGCTCTTCTGCCTTTTCTAAAACCAGCTTGAACATCTGGAAATTCACGATTCATGTATTGCTGAAGCCTGGCTTGGAGAATTTTGAGCATTACTTTACTAGCATGTGCGATGAGTGCAATTGTGTGGTAGTTTGAGCATTCTTTGGCATTGCCTTTCTTTGAGATTGGAATGAAAACTGACCTTTTCCAGGCCTGTGGCCACTGTTGAGTTTTCCAAATTTTCTGGCATATTGAGTGCAGCACTTTCACAGCAGCATCTTTCAGGATTTGAAATGGCTCAACTGGAATACCATCACCTCCTCTAGCTTTGTTCATAGTGATGCTTTCTAAAGCCCACTTGACTTCACATTCTAGGATGTCTTGCTCTAGGTGAGTGATCACACCATCATGATTATCTGAGTTGTGAAGATATTTTTTGTACAGTTCTTCAGTATTCTTGCCACCTCTTCTTAATATCTTCTGCTTCTATTAGGTCCATATCATTTCTATCCTTCATCGAGCCCGTCTTTGTTTGAAATGTTCCCTTGGTAGCTCTAATTTTCTTGAAGAGATCTCTAGTCTTTCCCATTCTGTTTTTTTTCCTCTAGTTCTTTGCATTGATCACTGAAGAAGGCTTTCTTATCTTTTCTTGCTATTCTTTGGAACTCTGCATTCAGATGCTTATATCTTTCCTTTTCTCCTTTGCTTTTCACTTCTCTTCTTTTCACAACTATTTGTAAGGCCTCCCCAGACATCCATTTTGCCTTTTTGCATTTCTTTTCCATGGGGATGGTCTTGATCCCTGTCTCCCGTACAATGTCACAAACCTTATTCCATAGTTCATCAGGCACTCTATCTATCAGATCTAGGCCCTTAAATCTACTTCTCACTTCCACTGTATAATCATAAAGGATTTGATTTATGTCATACCTGAGTAGTCTAGTGGTTTTCCCTACTTTCTTCAATTTAAGTCTGAATTTGGCCATAAGGAGCTCATGATCTGAGCCATAGTCCATTCCTGGTCTTGTTCTTGCTGATTGTATAAAGCTTCTCCATCTTTGGCTGCAAAAGATACAATCAATATATTTTTGGTTTTGACCATCTGGTGATGTCCATGTGTAGAGTCTTCTCTTGTGTTGTTGGAAGAGGGTGTTTGCTATGACCAGTGCACTCTCTTAGCACAACTCTATTAGCCTTTGCACTGATTCATTTCATACTCCAAGGCCAATTTTGCCTATTACTCCAGGTGTTTCTTGACTTCCTACTTTTGTACTCCAGACCTCTATAATGAAAAGAACATCTTTTTTTCGGTGTTAGTTGTTAAAGGTCTTGTAGTCTTCATCGAACCGTTCAGCTTCAGCTACTTCAGTGTTACTGGTTGGGGCATAGGCTTGGATTACCATGCTATTGAATGGCTTGCCTTGGAAATCAACAGAGATCATTCTGTCATTTTTGAGATTATATCCAAGTACTGCATTTTGGACTCTTTTGTTGACCATGATGGCTACTCCCTAAAGTAAGGACTTTATGACACTGTAATTCCATTTCCCCCTCCCATTCTTTGTGCTGTTTTTATTTTGTATTTTATTTCTGCATGTCATATACCTACAAAAGAAACTTTGCTTTATGCAATGAATTACATTTTAAAAGAAGGAGAATTTTAAATGGAAAAAAATTATTACACGTTTATTATTTCTAGTATTATTGCTTTTAAATCCAAATTTCTGTTGTTATTTTTCTTTTCAAAAATCCTTTCTTTAAATTTTTATAGTGCATATTTGCTGATAAGTTCAATTAGTGTTTGATTATCTGAAAGAAGTTTTTATTTCTTACTTATCAAAATATGAATTTATAAGTGCATAAAATAAATGTACATGTTTAAGTATATACTCTGATAGGTATTGTTATATATATACAGTCTAGGTATATTCCTCCTTACTGCCTTTTACAACTCTGATCACCAGCAACCATCAACCTACTTTCAGTTGCTATGGATTAGTTTGAATTTTTTACAATTTTATATAAATGGATTCTTACTGTTTATACTTTATTTGGCTTCTTCAATTCAGTATAATTACTTTGATATTCAACCATTTTATTGCAGAAAGCAAATAGCTGAGCATTTCATTCCATCAAGGAGTAGAAGGTCTGAATGGTAGAGCTGGTGTGAATTTAACTTTTTAAGAAACTGTCAAATTACTTACCATTCCAACAGAAGAATATGAGGTTTCCAGTTGTTCCACATTCGTGATGACATGTGGTGTGGTCAAGTCTTTTTAGTATTATACCTATTATGTTTTGGGGGATATCTCATTGCAGTTTATAGCTAATATGGACCATCTTTTAGTATTGTTATTTGAGATCCATGTATCGATTTGATTAAATGTTTATTTAATTTTTTGTCCACTTTTAATTGGCTTGTATGCTTTCTTTTTTTTTTGAATTTTGAGTTCTGTATATATTTTGAAAATATGACCTTTATAATTGGAATATATTAGGTTAGAATATATTTTCTCATATTCTATGCTTTGTTCTTTTTTGTTCTCTTAGCAGTNACATCATCATGATTATCTGGGTCATGAAGATCTTTTTTGTACAGTTCTTCCATTTATTCTTGCAATCTTTTCTTAATATCTTCTGCTTCTGTTAGGTCCAGACCATTTCCGTTCTTTATCGAGCCCATCTTTGCATGATATATTCCCTTGGCATCTCTTATTTTCTTGAAGAGATCTCTAGGCTTTCCCATTCTGTTCTTTTCCTCTATTTCTTTGCTTTGATCGCTGAAGAAGACTTTCTTATCTTTTCTTGGTGTTCTTTGGAACTCTGCATTCAGATGCTTATATCTTTCCTTTTTTCCTTTGATTTTCACCTCTCTTCTTTTCACAGCTATTTGTAAGGCCTCCCCAGACAGCCATTTTGCTTTTTGCATTTCTTTTCCATGGGGATGGTCTTGATCCCTGACTCTACAATGTCACGAACCACTGTCCATAGTTCATCAGGCACTCTGTCTATCAGATCTAGGCCCTTAAATCTATTTCTCACTTCTACTGTATAATCATAGGGGATTTGATTTAGGTCATACCTGAATGGTCTGGCTGTTTTCCCCATTTTCTTCAATTTAAGTCTGAATTTGGCAATAAGGAGTTCATGATCTGAGCCACAGTTGGCTCCTGGTCTTGTTTTTGTTGACTGTATAGAGCTTCACCATTTTTGGCTGCAAAGAATATAATCAATCTGATTTCGGTGTTGACCATCTGGTGATGTTCAGGTGTAGAGTCTTCTCTTGTGTTGTTGAAAGAGGGTGTTTGCTATGATCAGTGCATTTTCTTGGCAAAACTCTATTCGTCTTTGCCCTGCTTCATTCCATATTCCAAGGCCAAATTTGCCTGTTACTCCAGGTGTTTCTCAACTTCCTACTTTTGCATTCCAGTCCCCTATAATGAAAAGAACATCTTTTGGGGGTGTTAGTTCTATAAGGTCTTGTAGGTCTTCATAAAACCGTTCAACTTCAGCTTCTTCAGTGTTACTGGTTGAGGCATAGACTTGGATAACTGTGATATTGAATGGTACCAAGGCATATAA
Source organism: Raphicerus campestris (assembly GCA_006410735.1). Taxonomy (NCBI): domain Eukaryota; kingdom Metazoa; phylum Chordata; class Mammalia; order Artiodactyla; family Bovidae; genus Raphicerus; species Raphicerus campestris. The sequence continues at coordinate 133,066 of SJYW01007662.1, forward strand.
AATGTGCTTCCCCTCAACATCTGTCAGGTTTAAAGTCTGTTAGAGGCCCTGAGTGTGGCACTGAAGCAGAAGCTCAGCAATACAAATCAAACCAATATGAAAATAGGTCAGAAGTGCCTACAGTGGGCACAGAGAAGACCAGCAGTTACTTCAGTCACAGCAGATACTAAATTCATGGTCAGAAGAGTAATTGCATGTTACACTGGGTATTGAGTCTGAATCCACTGTTAAGGTGACTTGATAACAATTTCCATATAGGCAGAGTAGGACCAATGCTTCAGATAAATGTCAATTCCTACATTTTATAATAACCAAAATAAAGCTGAAACTGTTATTCACTTAGTCGTGTCCAGTTCTTTGAGACCCCATGGACTGTTGCCACCAGGATACTCTGACCCTTGGAATTCTCCAGGCAAGAATACTAGAGTGAGTAGCCATTTCCTCCTCTAGTGGATCTTCCCAAAAAAGAGTTCAAACCGAGGTCTCCTGCATTTCAGGCAGATTCTTTACCATCTGAGCCATCAGGGAAGTCAAGTTGACTTGATATGGATTTACTTATAGATGAGGGAGGGCCAAGGCTTCAGGTTCCTGCATCTTTTAGTATCCAAAGGAGGAAGAAATTAAAACAACAAATTTTGCCAATAATGCTTAGCTGAAAACACTTGGAGTAGTGTAGTACAAAAAGCAAAAAAAAAAAAGTCAAGAAGGGTGCCCATGGCAGATAGCCCATGAAAACAATTCTGTGTCTGTTTTGAAATTGTGGGCCATCTTAGCTAGACATAGCTATTTACCTCACATAAAATACTGGAACAAACTGTGCTTTTATTAATTCTTTGCCAGTAAAATAAACATTTTCCTTTGAGGTTTACATTGGGCTGTTTGGGTGTTACCAAACAAAAACGTTAGTTTATTAAAATGTGTGTTATTTGGAAGGCGTGCTTTAGTGAAAGATATTGTTCACATTCAGTTTTTTATTTGTTTTTTACTTGTTTTAAGAAAAGAATCATTGGCATCATGATCAAAATGTATTTTCTTAACATACTTGCATCTTGGTACTGGCTATGGCTCATATGATATGTAATATTAGACAATATTACAAATATTACAATATACAAATATTAGACAATATAAAGAAAAGTTTTACCCTCTGTATAAAGGAATATAATTAACAACTAATAATTAACTTAGGAACTTTAATTTTGTGATAGTAAAAAGTGATTATATACATGATAGCTCCTTCTAAACTATGCCACTCTCTGAAGTACTAATATTAATTTTAATGATAGTGGTTTTTGAGCAACTCCAGACAGTTAATATAATTAATTTACTAATTACTGATTACTAGAAGATTTTAAAATACTATCAAGTTGAACACCAACAGACATGTCATTCCTCTCTAGAGAAATCTTTTCAAGGCCAATATTACAGTGGTTGGAAAATTGCCACTGTAAAGAGAGTCCTCTTGAGAGGTTTTTGTATACATCTATTTTCTAAGATATCACTCATTTATTTTTTAGTAACATGCATTTAAGTAGAATTTCTGGACATATTAGCATATCATTTTTAAAGAAGTATTTATTATTTACTTCTGCCTGTGGTTACTCTCTCGTTGTGGTACGCAGGCTTCTCATTGAAGTGGCTTCTCTTGTTGTAGAGCACAGGCTTTAGGGTGCACAGACTTCAGTAGTTGTGGTGCACAGGTGTGGTTGCCCCACAACAGGAGGAATTTTCCTGGACTAGGCATTGAACCTGTGTACCCTGCATTAGCAGGCAGATTCTTAACCACTGGACCACCAAGGAAGTTCTGCATATCATGTTTTAAATAGTAAAGCCATCTTGTCCTTGTCAAAACTAGTGATCTCAATGCTTTCGTTAATCATGACTAAGTTTTTACTAATTCCAAAATAATGAGATCCTTTATTAGTCAATAAATCCATTGATAGAGCTGTTTATTTCAGAAATTTTCATTATTTGCTAGGTACAAAGTTTGATGATAACTACAAAAAGGTCCTAGAAATAATAAAAATATAAGAGAAACATACAGAAATGTACTGTATGTCTCTATACTTGCAATGAATTATTAGAGATAAAAATAAAAATAATTTCCAATAGTATAAAAATATGCTTATTGAGTTTTCTAAACCAAGACATGTAAAAATGCCACCATTTACTTATGTCTTCTTTAAATTTTCTCAGCAGTGTTTTGCCATTTTCAGTGTATAGATATTGTATATTTTTTATCAGACTTAACCTCAACATATTTCATATTTGTACATCAAAAATAAGTTGTGCACAACATGTACACTGAAAACTATGAAATATCAATGAGTAACATTTTTTAAAGACCTAAATAAATGGGACTCTAGCTAGTTCATATGTCTAAAGACCCAATATTGTCAAGATACCAGTTCTTTCCAAATTAATTGATAGATACAATTCAAGCTCAGTAAAAGTCTCAGCAGAGACTTCAAGACTTACTATAAACCTGGAGGAATAAAGACAGTATGGTATTGGTGAACAAATAGAGAAATACATCAAGGAAACATAATAGACAGCCAAGAAATTGACCCATCTAAATACTGTGAACTGATCTTTGACAAAAGGAACAAGGCAGTATGATGGAGTAAAGATAGTATTTTCAACAAATGGTGCTCAAACAACTGGACATTCAATTGCAAAAAATAAATAAATCAATAAATAAAATAAATCTAGACACAGACCTTATATTTTTAAAACTTTACTCAAGATAGATTTTAGACATAAATGTAAAAAAAAATGCAAAACTATGAAGCTCCTAGGCAATATGAGAAGAGAAAGTCTAGATGGGTTTGGTAATAACTTTTTAGATACAACACCAGAGGTATGAAAGAAAACAATGATAACCTGAACTTCATTAAAATTAAAAACTTATTCCACATGAAAGACACTTAACAAGGGGTTTAGAAGACAAGCCACGGACTAGAAGAAAATATTGGCAAAAAACATATCTGATAAAGCACTGTTGACCAAAATGTACAAAAAGTGCTTAAAACTCAACAGTGAGAAAACATACAACCTGATGAATAATTAGGCCAAAGTTCTTAACAGATACCTTGCCAGAGAAGATATGCTGAGACGTTCAGTCGTGTCCAGCTTTTTGTGACCTCATGGATTGTAGCCTACCAGGCTCCTCTGCCCATGGGATTTCCCAGGCAAGAATACTGGAGTAGGGTGCCATTTCCTTCTCCAGGGGATCTTCCCAACCCAGGGATGGAACTCACATCTCCTGCATTGGCACTTTATCACAACTGCCACTTACAGATGGCAAATAAACATAAAAAGTGGTCCCACATCATCTATAATCTCATCATGGAAATGCAGATTACAAGAATGAGATACACCTTTTAGAAATGTGAAATGAAGAACATGGACAGTACCAAGTGTTAGCAAGTTTGTGCAGCACCAGAAACTCTCATTTGTTGCTAGTGGGAATGCAAACGTACAGGTACTTGGGAAGACATTTTGGTGGTTTCTTACAAAACTAAATATACTCTTACCCCATATTTACTCAAATGATTTGAAAAGTTATGTCCATACAACAACTTACACACAGATGCTTGTAGAAATTCTACTTATAACTGCCAAACTTGGAAGCAACTATGGTGTCGTTCCATA
>SJYW01007662.1:137619-160777 GCA_006410735.1 Raphicerus campestris
CAGACAGCCATTTTGCTTTTTTGCATTTCTTTTCCATGGGGATGGTCTTGATCCCTGACTCTACAATGTCACGAACCACTGTCCATAGTTCATCAGGCACTCTGTCTATCAGATCTAGGCCCTTAAATCTATTTCTCACTTCTACTGTATAATCATAGGGGATTTGATTTAGGTCATACCTGAATGGTCTGGCTGTTTTCCCCACTTTCTTCAATTTAAGTCTGAATTTGGCAATAAGGAGTTCATGATCTGAGCCACAGTCGGCTCCTGGTCTTGTTTTTGTTGACTGTATAGAGCTTCACCATTTTTGGCTGCAAAGAATATAATCAATCTGATTTCGGTGTTGACCATCTGGTGATGTTCAGGTGTAGAGTCTTCTCTTGTGTTGTTGAAAGAGGGTGTTTGCTATGATCAGTGCATTTTCTTGGCAAAACTCTATTCGTCTTTGCCCTGCTTCATTCCATATTCCAAGGCCAAATTTGCCTGTTACTCCAGGTGTTTCTCAACTTCCTACTTTTGCATTCCAGTCCCCTATAATGAAAAGAACATCTTTTGGGGGTGTTAGTTCTATAAGGTCTTGTAGGTCTTCATAAAACCGTTCAACTTCAGCTTCTTCAGTGTTACTGGTTGAGGCATAGACTTGGATAACTGTGATATTGAATGGTACCAAGGCATATAAAATGTGCTTCCCCTCAACATCTGTCAGGTTTAAAGTCTGTTAGAGGCCCTGAGTGTGGCACTGAAGCAGAAGCTCAGCAATACAAATCAAACCAATATGAAAATAGGTCAGAAGTGCCTACAGTGGGCACAGAGAAGACCAGCAGTTACTTCAGTCACAGCAGATACTAAATTCATGGTCAGAAGAGTAATTGCATGTTACACTGGGTATTGAGTCTGAATCCACTGTTAAGGTGACTTGATAACAATTTCCATATAGGCAGAGTAGGACCAATGCTTCAGATAAATGTCAATTCCTACATTTTATAATAACCAAAATAAAGCTGAAACTGTTATTCACTTAGTCGTGTCCAGTTCTTTGAGACCCCATGGACTGTTGCCACCAGGATACTCTGACCCTTGGAATTCTCCAGGCAAGAATACTAGAGTGAGTAGCCATTTCCTCCTCTAGTGGATCTTCCCAAAAAAGAGTTCAAACCGAGGTCTCCTGCATTTCAGGCAGATTCTTTACCATCTGAGCCATCAGGGAAGTCAAGTTGACTTGATATGGATTTACTTATAGATGAGGGAGGGCCAAGGCTTCAGGTTCCTGCATCTTTTAGTATCCAAAGGAGGAAGAAATTAAAACAACAAATTTTGCCAATAATGCTTAGCTGAAAACACTTGGAGTAGTGTAGTACAAAAAGCAAAAAAAAAAAAGTCAAGAAGGGTGCCCATGGCAGATAGCCCATGAAAACAATTCTGTGTCTGTTTTGAAATTGTGGGCCATCTTAGCTAGACATAGCTATTTACCTCACATAAAATACTGGAACAAACTGTGCTTTTATTAATTCTTTGCCAGTAAAATAAACATTTTCCTTTGAGGTTTACATTGGGCTGTTTGGGTGTTACCAAACAAAAACGTTAGTTTATTAAAATGTGTGTTATTTGGAAGGCGTGCTTTAGTGAAAGATATTGTTCACATTCAGTTTTTTATTTGTTTTTTTACTTGTTTTAAGAAAAGAATCATTGGCATCATGATCAAAATGTATTTTCTTAACATACTTGCATCTTGGTACTGGCTATGGCTCATATGATATGTAATATTAGACAATATTACAAATATTACAATATACAAATATTAGACAATATAAAGAAAAGTTTTACCCTCTGTATAAAGGAATATAATTAACAACTAATAATTAACTTAGGAACTTTAATTTTGTGATAGTAAAAAGTGATTATATACATGATAGCTCCTTCTAAACTATGCCACTCTCTGAAGTACTAATATTAATTTTAATGATAGTGGTTTTTGAGCAACTCCAGACAGTTAATATAATTAATTTACTAATTACTGATTACTAGAAGATTTTAAAATACTATCAAGTTGAACACCAACAGACATGTCATTCCTCTCTAGAGAAATCTTTTCAAGGCCAATATTACAGTGGTTGCAAAATTGCCACTGTAAAGAGAGTCCTCTTGAGAGGTTTTTGTATACATCTATTTTCTAAGATATCACTCATTTATTTTTTAGTAACATGCATTTAAGTAGAATTTCTGGACATATTAGCATATCATTTTTAAAGAAGTATTTATTATTTACTTCTGCCTGTGGTTACTCTCTCGTTGTGGTACGCAGGCTTCTCATTGAAGTGGCTTCTCTTGTTGTAGAGCACAGGCTTTAGGGTGCACAGACTTCAGTAGTTGTGGTGCACAGGTGTGGTTGCCCCACAACAGGAGGAATTTTCCTGGACTAGGCATTGAACCTGTGTACCCTGCATTAGCAGGCAGATTCTTAACCACTGGACCACCAAGGAAGTTCTGCATATCATGTTTTAAATAGTAAAGCCATCTTGTCCTTGTCAAAACTAGTGATCTCAATGCTTTCGTTAATCATGACTAAGTTTTTACTAATTCCAAAATAATGAGATCCTTTATTAGTCAATAAATCCATTGATAGAGCTGTTTATTTCAGAAATTTTCATTATTTGCTAGGTACAAAGTTTGATGATAACTACAAAAAGGTCCTAGAAATAATAAAAATATAAGAGAAACATACAGAAATGTACTGTATGTCTCTATACTTGCAATGAATTATTAGAGATAAAAATAAAAATAATTTCCAATAGTATAAAAATATGCTTATTGAGTTTTCTAAACCAAGACATGTAAAAATGCCACCATTTACTTATGTCTTCTTTAAATTTTCTCAGCAGTGTTTTGCCATTTTCAGTGTATAGATATTGTATATTTTTTATCAGACTTAACCTCAACATATTTCATATTTGTACATCAAAAATAAGTTGTGCACAACATGTACACTGAAAACTATGAAATATCAATGAGTAACATTTTTTAAAGACCTAAATAAATGGGACTCTAGCTAGTTCATATGTCTAAAGACCCAATATTGTCAAGATACCAGTTCTTTCCAAATTAATTGATAGATACAATTCAAGCTCAGTAAAAGTCTCAGCAGAGACTTCAAGACTTACTATAAACCTGGAGGAATAAAGACAGTATGGTATTGGTGAACAAATAGAGAAATACATCAAGGAAACATAATAGACAGCCAAGAAATTGACCCATCTAAATACTGTGAACTGATCTTTGACAAAAGGAACAAGGCAGTATGATGGAGTAAAGATAGTATTTTCAACAAATGGTGCTCAAACAACTGGACATTCAATTGCAAAAAATAAATAAATCAATAAATAAAATAAATCTAGACACAGACCTTATATTTTTAAAACTTTACTCAAGATAGATTTTAGACATAAATGTAAAAAAAAATGCAAAACTATGAAGCTCCTAGGCAATATGAGAAGAGAAAGTCTAGATGGGTTTGGTAATAACTTTTTAGATACAACACCAGAGGTATGAAAGAAAACAATGATAACCTGAACTTCATTAAAATTAAAAACTTATTCCACATGAAAGACACTTAACAAGGGGTTTAGAAGACAAGCCACGGACTAGAAGAAAATATTGGCAAAAAACATATCTGATAAAGCACTGTTGACCAAAATGTACAAAAAGTGCTTAAAACTCAACAGTGAGAAAACATACAACCTGATGAATAATTAGGCCAAAGTTCTTAACAGATACCTTGCCAAAGAAGATATGCTGAGACGTTCAGTCGTGTCCAGCTTTTTGTGACCTCATGGATTGTAGCCTACCAGGCTCCTCTGCCCATGGGATTTCCCAGGCAAGAATACTGGAGTAGGGTGCCATTTCCTTCTCCAGGGGATCTTCCCAACCCAGGGATGGAACTCACATCTCCTGCATTGGCACTTTATCACAACTGCCACTTACAGATGGCAAATAAACATAAAAAGTGGTCCCACATCATCTATAATCTCATCATGGAAATGCAGATTACAAGAATGAGATACACCTTTTAGAAATGTGAAATGAAGAACATGGACAGTACCAAGTGTTAGCAAGTTTGTGCAGCACCAGAAACTCTCATTTGTTGCTAGTGGGAATGCAAACGTACAGGTACTTGGGAAGACATTTTGGTGGTTTCTTACAAAACTAAATATACTCTTACCCCATATTTACTCAAATGATTTGAAAAGTTATGTCCATACAACAACTTACACACAGATGCTTGTAGAAATTCTACTTATAACTGCCAAACTTGGAAGCAACTATGGTGTCGTTCCATACATGAATAGTTAAATAGTCCATCAAGAAAATGGTGTATTATCCACCACTAAAAAGAAATGAACTGAAAAGCCATAGAAAGAAATAGAGGAAACTTAAAAGCATATTTTAAATGAAAGAAGTTAATCTAAAAAGACTATATATTGTATAATTCCAACACTATGCTATTGTAGAAAAGGAAAAACACAGCGACCAGAAAATGATCAGTGGTTGCTAGGGATTAAGGTCATAGGGAAAGAAGGAGAAATAGATAAAGCACAGAGGACTTTAGGCAGTAAAATCGTTCTATGTGATACTACAATGGTGTATACCTGTCATTATACACTTGTCAAAACACATAGAATGTATACCACCAAGAATTAATCCTGATGTGACCTATATTTAGACTCTGGGTGATAACAATATATCAGTTGAAGTTCATCTATAGTGACTTTATTTGTCTGGTGGAGCATGCTGGAATGAATGGGAGAGCCTGTCAATGTGCAGAGGCAGAGAATGTATAGGAATTTTACTGTGAACCTAAAACTACTCTAAAAAAGTCCAGTTTTGGAAATTGATGAAAACTGATTCTAAAATGTGGATGTAAATGAAAATAAGCAAGAATAACTAAAACTAGTAAGATGGAAAACTAACACTACCTGATTTCAAGAGTTGTTTTAAATTTCCTTAACCAAGACAGTGTTATTGGCATAAGATAGACAAATTGATTAATGAGACATAGTGTAGAGAGTACATAAATTAACCTACATATGAATGACTAATTTTCAACAAAGATGAAAAGGCAATCAAGTGGTAAAAATTAACACTGAATAATACTTAATAATTAAATAATAATATAACACTGAGAGTATGATCCATGAAAAGGAAACTGATACATTAGTTTTAATCAATAATTTAAACATCCTGTTTTCAATAGAGTGAAGGGAATGGATAGACGAATTACAGAGAGGGAGAAAGTTCAGTAAATTATTTATTTTCAACCCCTAAGCACATAGCATCATCATCATCATCCAAAGTCTACTATTTACTTTTTTATTANTCCATCAAGAAAATGGTGTATTATCCACCACTAAAAAGAAATGAACTGAAAAGCCATAGAAAGAAATAGAGGAAACTTAAAAGCATATTTTAAATGAAAGAAGTTAATCTAAAAAGACTATATATTGTATAATTCCAACACTATGCTATTGTAGAAAAGGAAAAACACAGCGACCAGAAAATGATCAGTGGTTGCTAGGGATTAAGGTCATAGGGAAAGAAGGAGAAATAGATAAAGCACAGAGGACTTTAGGCAGTAAAATCGTTCTATGTGATACTACAATGGTGTATACCTGTCATTATACACTTGTCAAAACACATAGAATGTATACCACCAAGAATTAATCCTGATGTGACCTATATTTAGACTCTGGGTGATAACAATATATCAGTTGAAGTTCATCTATAGTGACTTTATTTGTCTGGTGGAGCATGCTGGAATGAATGGGAGAGCCTGTCAATGTGCAGAGGCAGAGAATGTATAGGAATTTTACTGTGAACCTAAAACTACTCTAAAAAAGTCCAGTTTTGGAAATTGATGAAAACTGATTCTAAAATGTGGATGTAAATGAAAATAAGCAAGAATAACTAAAACTAGTAAGATGGAAAACTAACACTACCTGATTTCAAGAGTTGTTTTAAATTTCCTTAACCAAGACAGTGTTATTGGCATAAGATAGACAAATTGATTAATGAGACATAGTGTAGAGAGTACATAAATTAACCTACATATGAATGACTAATTTTCAACAAAGATGAAAAGGCAATCAAGTGGTAAAAATTAACACTGAATAATACTTAATAATTAAATAATAATATAACACTGAGAGTATGATCCATGAAAAGGAAACTGATACATTAGTTTTAATCAATAATTTAAACATCCTGTTTTCAATAGAGTGAAGGGAATGGATAGACGAATTACAGAGAGGGAGAAAGTTCAGTAAATTATTTATTTTCAACCCCTAAGCACATAGCATCATCATCATCATCCAAAGTCTACTATTTACTTTTTTATTACCACATGCATGGTATTGTGNCCTGTTTTCAATAGAGTAAAGGGAATGGATAGACGAATTACAGAGAGGGAGAAAGTTCAGTAAATTATTTATTTTCAACCCCTAAGCACATAGCATCATCATCATCATCCAAAGTCTACTATTTACTTTTTTATTACCACATGCATGGTATTGTGCTAAATGTTTAACGTGCATTATTTCATTAAATCTTTTGACCACGCCTATAAGGAAGATACAATTTTCCTTATTTCATACATGAGTAAAGATATTTGAAGGGTTAGGTAAATTGCTTTGGGTCAAAGAATTAAAACATTTGAATACGAATATGTATCTAGTCTTTTCTTCCTGTACCACTTGAGAAAATAAAGGCCCACAGTTACTGACTGATATGTAATAATTCTTGAATAAATGAATCGAGCACAATGAGTAATGAAGATTGGCTCTGACCACTCAGAAAGTCAGGAAAATAGAGCTTAGTCAGTGACTGAACTGCCACACACTGACTAGTCCAGAGCACATTGTTTTACATGTGTGTCAGTCTTAAAATTCCAGCTTATTTTTTTTTTGCCCTTTCCTCTCTCACTCCCACACTGCCAATATAATATTTCTGCTTCCTTTCCTTGCTTTTCCTTCTACAAAACGGTGCTGAATTGCCATTTGTTCTGTAGTCACTAAGTTGTGTCTGACTCTTTGAGACCTCATGGACTGTAGCTTGCCAGGCTCCTCTGTCCATGGGATTTTCCAGACAAGAATACTGGAGTGGGTTGCCATTTCCTTCTCCAGAACTTTCCTTTAGGAGGAATTTTGATACCATAAGCATCATTTATCAGTACATTAATGTGTCACACTGCTCACCAGATTCTCATTAGATTTTAAACATGCATATGGAAACTACTGAAAAATGGAAGATACTAACTTTTATAGGGTTTGCCCTCTCTCTTCTATTTGGAAGTGTTTATTGAAATGTATACTTTTTTTTCCCCTAAGGATAAAAAATAGAGGGACTTGTAAAATTCGATCTATTTAGACTAAATTCTTTCTAAAGAGTTTTTGAAGATGCAGTTAAGATAAATACAGTTAGGATTGGGAACTATGATTATGGATAGGGCTTCCCAGGTGGTGCTAGTGGTAAAGAACCTGCTTGCCAAAGCAGGAGACATGAGACACATGTTCAATTCTTGGTGCAGGAAGATCCCCTGGAGAAGGGCATGGCAACCCACTCCAGTATTCTTGCCTGCCAGCTACAGTCCATACGGTCACAAGTGAAAAGTGAAGTCTCTCAGTCTTGTCCAACTCTCTGTGACCCCATGGACTGTAGCCTACCAGGCTCCTCGCTCCATGGGATTATCCAGGCAAGAGTATTGGAATGGGTTGCCATTTCCTTCTCCAGGGGACCTTCCCGACCCAGGTCTCCTGGGTCTCCCACATTCCAGGCAGACACTTTAACCTCTGAGCCACCAGGGAAGCCCCATAGGATCACAAAGAGTTGGATAAAACTAAAGCGACTTAGCACATACTGCTATGGATGAAATTATTTCGAAAATATGGCTATGCCCAGATGGATTGTGTTTACTTCTTACTCTCCTAAGTTCGCCACCTTTTTGCATGTGTTAACACAATGTGAATTTCACTTTACTAATGAAATCAGACCTGAAGGAATACAAAATAATGGCTCCTAATTGTGCCAGAAAGATCTTCCTGAAATAGCCCATTTTCCAAATAGCATCTACTTTGGTTTCATATTAAGGCTCTCAGCAGTTTTAAATCATATCTATGGCAGTGTAAATTTCATTGCATTTTTACATTCAGTAAAATATTGGTTGACTTTCCCAAGTGAAGCTCTCATTATATCTAGCAGAATCCAAGTAATTAAAATGCATTTTCCCCTCATTTTGATTTCATCTTTCTCAAGGTGTTTTTATCTAAAAAAAAAATAATGCTTTCAATTTACTTACAGATCACCTTTGCAGAATAGGTTTTACATTGCACCTTTATGTTTTTTTTTTTTTGGGGGGGGGGCCCTTAAAGCTAATTCACAGAATATAAAAGAGTAAATTATTTGTCCTGTTTAGGAATGCATGGGAGAAAAGAAGCTTGATATCTACCTCAGTTTAGTTCAGATCAGTTCAGTCGCTCAGTCGTGTCTGACTCTTTGCGACCCCCTGAATCGCAGCATGCCAGGCCTCGCTGTTCATCACCATCTCCTGGAGTTCACTCAGAATCACGTCCATCGAGTCCGTGATGCCATCCAGCCATCTCATCCTCTTTCATAACTTTCATGTATTCCTCTTCCTAAACTCAGACTTGTTAGACATCTGTCCTGGATAAAAAGTATTAATTTTGTGATTACTTAAAACACTTTCAGTGAAAGAGATACCTCAATTACTACAGCAGACTGCTCAAAAAATAGGTGGCTAATTTGTTTAATATAGACAAGAATCAATCTAATTAAAAACAAAAATAAATAAAATACAGCCTTAGTAGATAAAGACAAAACATATGAACAATCTGACACGAGGAATCTGCTAAATTAACTGGCATTAATAATAATAGTTAGTACTAGTAAGAAAATGGTGAGACCATTGTACTCTGTTACTGCTGGAGCATGCTTCCCTGGTGGCTCAGAGGTTAAAGCATCTGCCTCCAATGCGGGAGACCTGGGTTCCTCTGGAGAAGGAAATGGCAATCCACTCCAGTATTCTTGCCTGGAGAATCCCATGGACAGAGAAGCCTAGTAGGATACAGTCCACGGGGTTGCAAAGAGTTGGACATGACTGAGCAACTTCACCTCACCTCACCTCACTGTTGGAGCACACAACCTTCCACTTTTTCAAGGTGTTTATTAAACACATATTATGTGCTAGGCATTGATAAAACATACTAAACAAGAATAATAAGATTCTGGCTGTCATGGAAAATGTCTATAATGGGAAATGTTAAATGATTAAATTAAAAAATAGTTACAAATTTCTTCCCATCTTAAAATATACCTTTATCCTGTTTTAATTCAAATAAAGTTTAGAATCTGGTAATACATTTCTTTGACTGGATTTCATCTTGCAATCATATATTGAATATGCATACAACTTATAAGACAAGATTGTTCCCTTCTTCAGATATTGATATAAATAAATTAATTAGTTAATTTATTTGAGGAATTGCCATGATTTCTCCAAAATAACATTCAAAATAATGTACAGAAAAATCTTTGTTGTTTAAATATTAAAAATACTCTAATGTTCTTGTTCACCATTCATTTAGACCCTTAGTTTAACATTCATATGAAAATTAAATTGTAATGTCAATTAAGATTAAGCACTCAGCATTTCATCTAATCCAACANTCGCTCAGTCGTGTCTGACTCTTTGCGACCCCCTGAATCGCAGCATGCCAGGCCTCGCTGTTCATCACCATCTCCTGGAGTTCACTCAGAATCACGTCCATCGAGTCCGTGATGCCATCCAGCCATCTCATCCTCTTTCATAACTTTCATGTATTCCTCTTCCTAAACTCAGACTTGTTAGACATCTGTCCTGGATAAAAAGTATTAATTTTGTGATTACTTAAAACACTTTCAGTGAAAGAGATACCTCAATTACTACAGCAGACTGCTCAAAAAATAGGTGGCTAATTTGTTTAATATAGACAAGAATCAATCTAATTAAAAACAAAAATAAATAAAATACAGCCTTAGTAGATAAAGACAAAACATATGAACAATCTGACACGAGGAATCTGCTAAATTAACTGGCATTAATAATAATAGTTAGTACTAGTAAGAAAATGGTGAGACCATTGTACTTTGTTACTGCTGGAGCATGCTTCCCTGATGGCTCAGAGGTTAAAGCATCTGCCTCCAATGCGGGAGACCTGGGTTCCTCTGGAGAAGGAAATGGCAATCCACTCCAGTATTCTTGCCTGGAGAATCCCATGGACAGAGAAGCCTAGTAGGATACAGTCCACGGGGTTGCAAAGAGTTGGACATGACTGAGCAACTTCACCTCACCTCACCTCACTGTTGGAGCACACAACCTTCCACTTTTTCAAGGTGTTTATTAAACACATATTATGTGCTAGGCATTGATAAAACATACTAAACAAGAATAATAAGATTCTGGCTGTCATGGAAAATGTCTATAATGGGAAATGTTAAATGATTAAATTAAAAAATAGTTACAAATTTCTTCCCATCTTAAAATATACCTTTATCCTGTTTTAATTCAAATAAAGTTTAGAATCTGGTAATACATTTCTTTGACTGGATTTCATCTTGCAATCATATATTGAATATGCATACAACTTATAAGACAAGATTGTTCCCTTCTTCAGATATTGATATAAATAAATTAATTAGTTAATTTATTTGAGGAATTGCCATGATTTCTCCAAAATAACATTCAAAATAATGTACAGAAAAATCTTTGTTGTTTAAATATTAAAAATACTCTAATGTTCTTGTTCACCATTCATTTAGACCCTTAGTTTAACATTCATATGAAAATTAAATTGTAATGTCAATTAAGATTAAGCACTCAGCATTTCATCTAATCCAACATTGTATTTCCTTTAATTCCTCTAGGTTTTGACGATGCATTTTGTACTTTATTATGCTTTGGTCAAAGGTGTGTAGAGTAATTATATTATTTATTCGATCTTGTAGATGCACCCACTTTGAATTATTTTGGAAGTATGCAATGAGCAGACACAATAATAATAACAACATTCACTGATATTACGGTCCATTGGCAAAGTGGTACTGGTACTAGGACAGCTGGGGGATTTCAAGGATAAAGATATTATCTTAATAGATGTCATTCCTACTCTAAAGTCTACCGAAATACAATTTTATAAAATCTGGAAAGTTTTAAAAATACACATTACAGAAGTAATCACTGAAGTGTGATTTAAAAATAGAAAAAACATTTATACATTTCAGTTTTGTTAAGATTCACTATTTAAGTCTAAATTGAAACAGAACCCATTGTTTTTCATTTTCATTATCTCTTTTGTGTCAGTGTAAACTTATGAAGTCTTTTTGAGAGTCAATTTAGTGATATTCAGCCAAATATTAAATAAGAGTATATTATGACTCCAAAACACTTTGTACATAAGTCTTTTCTATAGAAATATGTAATTGCACTAGGGTATAAAAAGTGAAGGTGTTTGTTGCTCAGTTGTGGCTGACTCTTTGCAACCCTATGGGCTGTAACCCACCAGGCTTCTCTGTCCATGGAATTCTCTAGGCAAGACTACTGGAGTGGGTTGTGTTTCCCTTATCCAGGGGATCTTTCAGACCCAGAAATCGAACCTGCATCTCTTGTATTGCAGGAGGATTCTTTACCATCTGAACCACCGGGAAAATGTATATATATATATATCTGTACATATGTGTGTGTGTACAACAGTTCTGAAAACCTGGAACATTTAAATGTGCATCAATCATGAGTAAAAATGTGGAGCAATCATCAATAAAACATTTTAGGATGCCCAATATTTAGAGAAATATGTAGTCAATAAAACAAATAAGATGTACCTAAATATTGCAAAACAGAATGAGCTTTATGACAAAGAAATATATATATAACATATGCATGCTTGCAGGCTAAGTTGCTTCAGTCATGTCTGACTCTGTGCAACCCTATGGACTCTAGCCTGCCAGCCCTGCCAGCATTGTCAGGCAGGGTCTTTATCACTAGCTCCACCTGGGAAGTCCTATATAATATAAATATATTGTGTGAATATATTTTATTTTATACATTTAAACATACACATAGACATTCTATTTCCTTATAAAAAAATTTTTTTCATGGATAATAGCCGAATTGCCTTTATAGAGAAAATAAATCTTCAAACATGAGTGCATTCCTTTAGGTGGGAGGATTAATGGGTGTTAAGAGTGAGCTTTGATATAAATTAATAATCCTAAACATGCACTTGAAACTGCAAAACCATTAAGGATGATTACAGCCAGAGTGAGGATTCTGGGAAAGTGATGACTGGAATGGGTTGTTTTTAGTTTTCTCTGTTTCTGTGTGGTGGAGTGTTTCATAGAGAGTATTTCACATATACCTGCTGCTGCTGCTGCTGCTGCTGCTGCTGCTGCTGCTGCTGCTGCTGCTCTAAGTTGCTCCAGTCGTGTCTGACTCTGTGCGACCCCATAGACCGCAGCCCACCAGGCTCTGCTGTCCCTGGGATTCTCCAGGCAAGAATACTGGAGTGGGTTGCCATTTCCTTCTCCATTGCACGAAAGAGAAAAGTGAAAGTGAAGTCACTCAGTCGTGTCCGACTCTTAGCGAACCCGTGGACCGCAGCCTACCAGGCTCCTCTGTCCATGGATTTTCCAGGCAAGAGTACTGGAGTGGGGTGTCATTGCCTTCTCCACACATATACCTATATATTTAAAAAGAGCCAAAAATAGAACTGTTAGTGTTATTCTTTAGAACTTTAATTTATTAATTTGACACATTAAATACACATATTATTAATGAAAAAATTGTCCACTCTCACCTATCTCCCAGTCTTATTTTGGTAGATCAGGAAGTATTTACACTATTCCACCAGCTGCTCTAGATTTAACTTCTTTCTTTGTCCTGTTTCCTCTTCTTAATGGGAAAGTGCATGATGGAGAGGGGAATTTTTATGTTTTCTATTTCTTCATTTAAGAAGTCTTTTGGAATACTTAAATTGTATTAATCAATTAACCATATTGAGAAGTGACAGCCAAGGTATTTATTATTAGATATAAAATTCAGTAATTCTATGTGTCCAGGTATATATTTGTCTCCCTACTCTGTGTTCTTCCCTCCACTCTGTAAAAGAAATACTTTTTGTAAGTCAGTGGTTCACAACCTTAGCATTCATCACTTAGCAGGCTTCTCAAAACACAGATTTCTGAGCCCCTGTATTGGTGTCCATGATTAATTTTTTCTAGGTTAGAATGGTTTAGTTACTGTTTAGTAGGTCCCCAGAAGCCTGGCTGAGTACAGGCCATGAGGTTGCAAAGAGTCAAACAGGACTGAGCTACTGACACACATACACGCTCACAGATGATGCTGAGACCGAATTCAGGCACCATAATTTGACAATCAATGAAATAAGTAAAAGAGAAGGAATAATTCCAGATGTCATGGAATTTGTAATCTAGGGTTGTATTAGTTTTCTCTTACTGCTTAACAAATTACAGCAAATTTTACTGGTATAAAACAACTTAAATTTATCTTAAATTCTTCAAGTCAGAAGTCTAAAATGGGTTGGCAAGACCATGTTCATTCTGAATGCTTGAAGTGGGATTTTTTTTTTCCCAGTTTTGAGGGACTTCCTACATTTCTCAGCTCATGATCCTATCTTCAAAGCACAGTATTCTCCACATCTCTCTCTCTCTCTTTTCCCTGCACTTGTCATTTGTCATCATTTCTTCTCTGGTTCTGATCCTCCTGCTTTTCTCTAATAGTCACTTTGTGATTATATTAGATCTACTCCAAAATAATCCTTCCATCTTCCTTATCATTTGCTCTGTGATGCAACATAGTCAGAGATTCTTGGGATGAAAATGTGGATATGACACAGTTCTGAACCATAGAAAATCATACTTGTAGGTATGGTGGTAAGTTGAAAGTAAGCATTCAACCAAAAGATTATGTGTGTGGAGACCCAGGTTCAATCCCTGGGTCAGGAAGATACCCTGGAGAAGGAACTGGCAACCCATTCCAGTATTCTTGCCTGGAGAATTCCATAGACAATAGAGCCTGGTGAGTTACAGTCCTTGGGAGTGCAAAGAATCAGACACAACTGTGCTACAAACTTTATATGTATATATGTAATGCTTTCAGTGAACCAGGCAACAAATCAACTGAACAACCTTGGCTAAATCAGTAGCTCTCTTTGAACATTTATTTCATTGTAAATGGAGTGATTGATTTAGTTATTCTAAAATAACAAATAGTTCTTAATTTTATTTCACAACTAGAGACTAGCTCTGATGTTTTTATGACAGTCAAAGGTAAAATATGTGCTGATTTAAAAACTGCAGATACTTTAGATTTCAGAGTTTCTGTCTTTATATTTCAGTATATGTGTCTTTTTTATATAACGTAATTTGTTTGTACAATTATGCTATGTTCACCTGAAAAAAGGAAAAAATGTTGTTTTTCTTGCAGCAAAAGCCCATGGGAGAAATGCATTTTAGATGGCTTCTAACATGTAATCAAGTATATAGAGATTGCAATGATAAAAAAGAAAATGCTAAGTTTATAACTTACATTCTTTTTACAGATCTTCAGAGCACTGTACCAGGAAAGAGAGCCATGGTTTTACCAGTTCTCAAGCTGAGACAGAGTGTGAAGAAGGCTTCTTGGAGCAGTGTGGAGAATTGGATGGCAAGGTAAATTGGTTACAGGGTTGAAAAACAAACTGTGAGGCTTTGTAAATTTTTTCTTAGATAGTGAATTTTTAATCAGAATTCAAATGGGAAGAAGATTGCATCAGAAAATCTACTTCACCTTGTCTCAAGCAGAGGCATGGTGACACTTTTCATGTAGGACAGTTTGTTTTGCTAAATTCCAAAGGGACTGAAATGGTCCAACAACATCTCACATCATTAGTTTAAACATGTAAATGTTTTCATGTAAAATAGAAGGTTTTAATGTTTCTACTCAAATTTGTGTAAATGTAAGATTTGCTGTAGCAACATGATGGTGTTTTCAGTATATTTTTAACCATTATCAAGCACCACTAGAAGGCAGGGTTATTTCTCAATTTTACTTAAACTTATTTCCTTAATATGCGATCCTATTTACCTTTTACCTATTTACCATCCTATTTACATTTTTGTTAACTTTCTGAAAGGCAATTTTTATATTATAGCACATTCAGATTAATGTCATTCTAGTCATTTAAGAAGTCCTTTAAAAATGCAAATTCCATCCTACTTGAAAAATTTTTTATACTTTAAAAAAGGACATTAATAGTTGAAGGACAGATGACGCTGTGTTAAGTCTGAACAATCCCTAGTTTGTTCAAGTATAGGAGAAGATGTCTTTTTTATTTTAGTTAAGAAGGACATCACAGGAAATAATAGTGAGATTATATTACATTATCAAAGTATCATTTTAGATTAAGCAGTCATTAAATATTTCTTAATTATTGACCTTTTTAGACCTTGAGGATAGAAATAGTAAGACATGTTATTTTAGATATTATTTTCTTTTGAAAACTGACCTTAACTCCCCTTTACAGAGATTAATTTGAGCACTACCTTCGTGCCTATGTCCTTACCTCCATCTCAGAATGTAAAATATTGTGCTAGAATTGCTCTCATGAGACTTGTGAGCTCTTTGAGTACAGATCCAAGATTCTGTCCACTGTAGGTCAGCAAGCAAAGTAAGACCTGCCAGAGAATAGATACTCAATAGCAATTGGTATCTTTATTATAATAATGATAGAAAAAAATCAAGGAGAAGCTTATCATTTACTATGATATCTGTTTTGTGTATGATTTTATTTTATTCGATTTCAGATTTAAAAATCACAGCAGGATCCTCTATGATCCACCTCCCAGTATACTGGAAATAAAAGCAAAAATAAACAAATGGGATCTAATTAAAATTAAAAGCTTCTGCACAACAAAGGAAACTATAAGTAAGGTGAAAAGACAGCCTTCTGAATGGGAGAAAACAATAGCAAATGAAGCAACTGACAAACAACTAATCTCAAANGACACACATACACGCTCACAGATGATGCTGAGACCGAATTCAGGCACCATAATTTGACAATCAATGAAATAAGTAAAAGAGAAGGAATAATTCCAGATGTCATGGAATTTGTAATCTAGGGTTGTATTAGTTTTCTCTTACTGCTTAACAAATTACAGCAAATTTTACTGGTATAAAACAACTTAAATTTATCTTAAATTCTTCAAGTCAGAAGTCTAAAATGGGTTGGCAAGACCATGTTCATTCTGAATGCTTGAGGTGGGATTTTTTTTTTTTCCCAGTTTTGAGGGACTTCCTACATTCCTCAGCTCATGACCCTATCTTCAAAGCACAGTATTCTCCATATTTCTCTCTCTCTCTTTTCCCTGCACTTGTCATTTGTCATCATTTCTTCTCTGGTTCTGATCCTCCTGCTTTTCTCTAATAGTCACTTTGTGATTACATTAGATCTACTCCAAAATAATCCTTCCATCTTCCTTATCATTTGCTCTGTGATGCAACATAGTCAGAGATTCTTGGGATGAAAATGTGGATATGACACAGTTCTGAACCATAGAAAATCATACTTGTAGGTATGGTGGTAAGTTGAAAGTAAGCATTCAACCAAAAGATTATGTGTGTGGAGACCCAGGTTCAATCCCTGGGTCAGGAAGATACCCTGGAGAAGGAACTGGCAACCCATTCCAGTATTCTTGCCTGGAGAATTCCATAGACAATAGAGCCTGGTGAGTTACAGTCCTTGGGAGTGCAAAGAATCAGACACAACTGTGCTACAAACTTTATATGTATATATGTAATGCTTTCAGTGAACCAGGCAACAAATCAACTGAACAACCTTGGCTAAATCAGTAGCTCTCTTTGAACATTTATTTCATTGTAAATGGAGTGATTGATTTAGTTATTCTAAAATAACAAATAGTTCTTAATTTTATTTCACAACTAGAGACTAGCTCTGATGTTTTTATGACAGTCAAAGGTAAAATATGTGCTGATTTAAAAACTGCAGATACTTTAGATTTCAGAGTTTCTGTCTTTATATTTCAGTATATGTGTCTTTTTTATATAACGTAATTTGTTTGTACAATTATGCTATGTTCACCTGAAAAAAGGAAAAAATGTTGTTTTTCTTGCAGCAAAAGCCCATGGGAGAAATGCATTTTAGATGGCTTCTAACATGTAATCAAGTATATAGAGATTGCAATGATAAAAAAGAAAATGCTAAGTTTATAACTTACATTCTTTTTACAGATCTTCAGAGCACTGTACCAGGAAAGAGAGCCATGGTTTTACCAGTTCTCGAGCTGAGACAGAGTGTGAAGAAGGCTTCTTGGAGCAGTGTGGAGAATTGGATGGCAAGGTAAATTGGTTACAGGGTTGAAAAACAAACTGTGAGGCTTTGTAAATTTTTTCTTAGATAGTGAATTTTTAATCAGAATTCAAATGGGAAGAAGATTGCATCAGAAAATCTACTTCACCTTGTCTCAAGCAGAGGCATGGTGACACTTTTCATGTAGGACAGTTTGTTTTGCTAAATTCCAAAGGGACTGAAATGGTCCAACAACATCTCACATCATTAGTTTAAACATGTAAATGTTTTCATGTAAAATAGAAGGTTTTAATGTTTCTACTCAAATTTGTGTAAATGTAAGATTTGCTGTAGCAACATGATGGTGTTTTCAGTATATTTTTAACCATTATCAAGCACCACTAGAAGGCAGGGTTATTTCTCAATTTTACTTAAACTTATTTCCTTAATATGCGATCCTATTTACCTTTTACCTATTTACCATCCTATTTACATTTTTGTTAACTTTCTGAAAGGCAATTTTTATATTATAGCACATTCAGATTAATGTCATTCTAGTCATTTAAGAAGTCCTTTAAAAATGCAAATTCCATCCTACTTGAAAAATTTTTTATACTTTAAAAAAGGACATTAATAGTTGAAGGACAGATGACGCTGTGTTAAGTCTGAACAATCCCTAGTTTGTTCAAGTATAGGAGAAGGTGTCTTTTTTATTTTAGTTTAAGAAGGACATCACAGGGAATAATAGTGAGATTACATTACATTATCAAAGTATCATTTTAGATTAAGCAGTCATTAAATATTTCTTAATTATTGACCTTTTTAGACCTTGAGGATAGAAATAGTAAGACATGTTATTTTAGATATTATTTTCTTTTGAAAACTGACCTTAACTCCCCTTTACAGAGATTAATTTGAGCACTACCTTCGTGCCTATGTCCTTACCTCCATCTCAGAATGTAAAATATTGTGCTAGAATTGCTCTCATGAGACTTGTGAGCTCTTTGAGTACAGATCCAAGATTCTGTCCACTGTAGGTCAGCAAGCAAAGTAAGACCTGCCAGAGAATAGATACTCAATAGCAATTGGTATCTTTATTATAATAATGATAGAAAAAAATCAAGGAGAAGCTTATCATTTACTATGATATCTGTTTTGTGTATGATTTTATTTTATTCGATTTCAGATTTAAAAATCACAGCAGGATCCTCTATGATCCACCTCCCAGTATACTGGAAATAAAAGCAAAAATAAACAAATGGGATCTAATTAAAATTAAAAGCTTCTGCACAACAAAGGAAACTATAAGTAAGGTGAAAAGACAGCCTTCTGAGTGGGAGAAAACAATAGCAAATGAAGCAACTGACAANGCATTGCAGGCAGATTCTTTACCAGCTGAGCCACAAGGGAAGCCCAAGAATACTAGAATGGGTAGCCTATCCCTTCTCCTGTGGATCTTCCTGACCCAGTTATTGAGCTGAGGTCTACTGCATTGCAGGAGGACTCTTTACCAATTGAGTCATCAGGGAAGCCCTCATCTTTATCAGCCTCAGTAATCTCCAAAGTCTTTTTTGGTACAANTCCTGTGGATCTTCCTGACCCAGTTATTGAGCTGAGGTCTCCTGCATTGCAGGAGGACTCTTTACCAATTGAGTCATCAGGGAAGCCCTCATCTTTATCAGCCTCAGTAATCTCCAAAGTCTTTTTTGGTACAACTACTCTGAATTCTATATGTTCTTCCTTTCTTTGTAACTAACACTTTTTCCCCCAACTTTGAAACCAAATGAAATTTAATACTTCAGTTTCCCTCTGTGATTCCTAACTGATTTCTTCTGTTCTGACCCAGTGGAGAGTAACCACAGGCAGTAGAATTTCTCTGTGTCCCAAACTAGCCTTACTTTGCTGGCTGCATCAAAGATTGCCTAGATGACATTTCACTATGCCACTAGAAATTTAACTGTAAACAGAGAAATATCCAGTGTAGTCTGCCCATCAATTTATGCACACATACCTTAGTCAGTCATCCAGGACTCAGGGGAGTAATGAAGTGTTTCTCTGCCGTCTCAGCAGTAGACCCCCATTTATTTCAGAACAATAAAACTGACAGTGCTGCCAGAGACTGTTCTGTTTTGAAGACTTCCCTGACTGGTGTCAGTCTTATTACTGTTTTGTTGTTGTTTCATTTCCCTTTTAAATTATGACCATTCTGAAGTTTTAAAATCTGTGGTCTTTCTAAATGTTGTGTTTGAAAAAAAAATAGGGAAAAAAAGTGTTTACTGACTGCATGACTCAAGGCAATAGGAATCCACAGTTTTTCTTAGCAGCAAGTGCCCTATAACATTCCTAATCAGCCTCTTTGTTTTTCAGATTTAACTGGAACCAAATTGCCACTTTTTTTCTCAACTAGTAAAGGATACAGATCTACTTTTCTTAAGGCATTTAGACTAAGCTGACACAAAAATTAACACATGAAAGAGAGAATTTTATTTTGGTGTAAAAATAAATGCTCAGAGTTTGATCTCTGTAGCTGATGAAACAAATTAATCAGTAGTCTATCTGAGTGTTCTATTTTCATGAAAGATAAATCAGTTTTCCACTCAATGAATAATCATAAATAAGGAATTTTGTTTTGTTCTTTAGAAAGGCTTCTGCCTCTGTTGCCCACTTATCTGTCAGAAAAAGTCAGTAAAACATGATTATTTCAAACTGCCTCAGTTTCCACCTGCCATTGTTTCCATCTGTAGACTCTGGTAGTCTTGTCATGTTGTAATGACACAGTTACCCAGAATTATCACCTGTAGACAACTAGAAAGAGAAAGAGTGCATGACAAGTAGTGGCTGCCTTGAAATATTTTAGTGAAAATAAACACTAAAATTGAGTTGGTTGTTTGGTTATAAATACAGTGGAGAACCTGTAGAAACGAAATCATGAGCTCAGGGTATATAGCTGATTTGCAATGGAAATTGAGTTCTCCTGCTAATAGGATCCCTTATGTTAAATGTAACGTATTGAGAAAGACTTAGTTTCTGAAAATTGAAATAGGAACATACAGGCAGAATTTCTTGAAGCTGGGAAACTTAATCTCTTAAATTCTACTGAGCCCCATTTCATTGTAAGAATAGCTGTTCCTTCTGTGTCAGAAGTTAGTTGTCTTATGCCTGAAGATCTTGTATGTTTTTAAGGGACTGTTGATCCTCTTCAGGAAGTTTATAGCTTCTAGATATATAACTAGACTTAAGTCCAGTTGGTCCTGGAGAACTAATTACAAAGTATGAACCATTGGTACTGTAATCCACACCAATATAATTGCATTATTTTTCCAATTTATGACAGATACTTACGACAAAAAAATTATGGGAAAGAATATGGAAATTTTTTCCTAAGGGTCCTGGATTCAGTTGGAAAGAATATAATGTTTGCTTGGGGTAGATTTATTAATACGAGGTTTTCAAGTGAATCAGTTAGCTCAAACAGAAAGTACTGGATATAACTGTTCCTGTTGACTGATTTGTGGATGTAAATGTGGCTTACCCTGAAGAAAAAGGAAATGCCAGAACTTTTGGGGGTTATATTGTAGATGAAGCTACTCAAAGTTTTAAGGAGACCGGCATGCTAAATAGGATTTGTCATGTAAAATTTGCCTACTAGTTCCTTAGCTTATACCCCAGAGGGATCCAGAAGACACTCCTTCATGAGGGGAACTTTGAAGAGCTGTGTTATAGCTCTTTATTCTTGAAGAGCTGTTGTGGTTATTCTCTGTAGCATATAAATAAATATTAGAAATGCTACTGTCAAACAACAGTCCCTGTATGCAATAGGGATGATGAGATTCCAAAGTGACAATAGCCAAGTGGAAGTTCTAAATCATCAAAGACATAGGCGCTGTTAATTTTGTGGATAAACAGTCAAAGGAATAATCTAAAATAGTCTCACCTGCATGTATATTTAGCACTGAATAATGTACCATGTTTCCACAGATGGACAACCTGTTAAAGATTTCACTGATTTGTGTGAGTTGAAAAGCTATAGGTCTAGTGAATAGAAATATGACTTGAATCACCACTAGAGGGAATTTTGGCTATTCAACCAGTTCCCTGATTGCACCATTTCACAGTGCCAGTGTTCTTTAAATCAAATGGAGCTTCAGTCGCTTATAGAAAAGACCATGCTACACAGCCAAAATGTTTTCTTCTCCTAGCCTTTTCCTATGTTACTTGCAGCCATTTCTCCTAGCCTTTATATGGAGAAGAGAAATTATCATAATTTATGGTGATCACTAAACATGAGAAAGACTAGAGATCTCTTCAAGAAAATTAGAGATACCAACGGAATATTTCATGCAAACATAGGCTCAATACAGGACAGAAATGGTAGGGATCTAACAGAAGTAGAAGATATTAAAAAGAGGTGGCAAGAATACAAAGAAGAACTGTACAAAGAAGATCTTCATGACCCAGATAATCACAATGATGTGATCACTCACCTAAAGGCAGACATCCTGGAATGTGAAGTCAAGTGGGCCTTACTTAGTAAGCATCACTATGAACAAAGCTATTGGAGGTGAAGGAATGCCAGTTGAGCAATTTCAAATCTTGAAAGATGACACTGTGAAAGTGCTGCACTCAATATGCCAGCAAATTTGGAAAACTTAGCAGTGGCCACAAAACTGAAAAAGGTCATTCCAATCCCAAAGACAGGCAATGCCAAAGAATGCTCAAACTACCGCACAGTTGCACTCATCTCACACACTAGTAAAGTAATGCTCAAAATTCTCTAAGCCAGGCTTCAGCAATATGTGAATCATGAACTTCCAGGTGTTCAAGCTGGTTTTAGAAAAGGCAGAGGAACCACAGATCAAATTGCCAACATCAGCTGGATCATGGAAAAAGGAAGAGAGTTCCAGAAAAACATCTATTTCTGCTTTATTGACTATGCCAAAGTGTCATTGACTGTGTGGATCACAATAAACTGTGGAAAATTCTGAAAGATATGGGAATACCAGACCACCTGAACTTCCTCTTGAGAAACCTGTATGCAGGTCAGGAAGTAACAATTAAAACTGGACATGGAACAACAGACTGGTTCCAAATAGGAAAAGGAGTATGTCAAGGCTGTATATTGTCACCCTGCTTATTTAACTTATATGCAGAGTACATCATGAGAAATGCTGGGCTGGAGGAAGCAAAGACTGGAATCAAGATTGCTGGGAGAAATATCAATAACCTCAGATATGCAGATGATGCCACCCTTATGGCAGAAAGTGAGGAAGAACTAAAGAACCTCTTGATGAAAAAGAAAGTGGAGAGTGAAAAAGTTGGCTTAAAATTCAACATTCAGAAAACAAAGATCATGGCATCCAGTCCCATAACTTCGTGGGAAATAGATGGGGAAACAGAGGAAACAGTGGCTGACTTTTTTTTTTGAGCTCCAAAATCACTGCAGATGGTGATCGNTCAATAACCTCAGATATGCAGATGATGCCATCCTTATGGCAGAAAGTGAGGAAGAACTAAAGAACCTCTTGATGAAAAAGTGGAGAGTGAAAAAGTTGGCTTAAAATTCAACATTCAGAAAACGAATATCATGGCATCCAGTCCCATAACTTCATGGGAAATAGATGGGGAAACAGAGGAAACAGTGGCTGACTTTTTTTTTTTTTTGAGCTCCAAAATCACTGCAGATGGTGATCACAGCCATGAAATTAAAAGACACTTACTCCTTGGAAGGAAATTTATGACCAACCTAGACC